>VZTB01005220.1:373-20575 GCA_013397245.1 Thryothorus ludovicianus
GTCCGAGAGGTGCGAGGCCGGCGGGGATCCCGGCGCCCGCCCGCGTCCCGGGAGCGGGTCCGCGCCTTGGGGATTGACGGGGGATGCGCTGCCCCCCCTCAGTCAGGCCGGCCCTGCTTGTCCTTAAACCTGGGCTCTCTGTGGGCTCGTGGCCTTACGTTTATGTCCTCTGTGGTCTCCCACACTCTCGCTGTTTATTCCGTGCCTAGATTCCCAGGGTTTGTCTTGCCATGCCTGGGAGTTCACCCCGTTCAAGAGGTTTCTCCAGAGGAGCAGCGCAGTGTTACTTTGAAGGTAAAGCATGGCCTCTAAAACACTGCTGGGACTTCTCAGGACAGACGGCAGGATGCTCTGCTCTGCCTGATTTGCCTTCAGGTCTGCCCAGTGTTTTTTCTGCGCTCTGATGCAGGAGACCCAGCGGACCAAATCCCAGGCTCTCTCAGCACATCCATTTGTCCCCGTTAGCCCTTAAAGCAGAATTGTTCACTGGAGTCATCTGGCTGTATTACTGCAGTGAAATGGTTTTAAAAATCCCAAGCGTGCTTTGCTTACAGCAAACAGCATCTGCAGATGTTCCTTTGTTAACACAGGAACTGGAAGGGAACTGTTTGTGGCCTTATCCTAAAAATCTTAGGGAGCTATCTGCAGCTATTTAAAATTACCAAGCTATTTATGGGCCTTGTTTTAATTACCTCTGCTGCTACTATGAAAAGTTAGGAGTATTTAGATTAAGGTTTATATAGAGATATAGGTATAGATATAGAATATGGTATGTAATGAAATGGTTAAGTAAAGAAGATAAATCCTTCAGGCTTCTAAAATCTGACTGCACAGCTCACAGTAATGGCAAGTTCTAAAGCACAGAATTTCAGAAGAGTGAAGAAAATGACAATTTAATCATAATGCTGTGTTCATAACCCTTTCCTCTTGTAAGGGCAGTGAGTGTTCCATCTTTTATTCTTGCAGGATCTGGATGCTGCGCTGCCTCTTATAGAACTTTACAAAGACAAATTGGTGGGGATTGGAGAAGTAAGTGGAATTCCATAATTTGTTTAAATCTCTCCAGCAGCAGCTGTCACTGGAATTACAAAAACTGAGTCAATGCTTGTTTTTCTGTATGTGGTAAGAATTACTGTCAGCCTGAACAAGCACTGAGTCTGATTGGTAGTTCTCTTAATGTGCTTTCCTTTGTAGATTTGCTTGATTCCTTCTTTTCCTTCATTATCACTATTAGAAAATAGATGGAATTTATGCTACTGGAGTCTTTGGAAGATTGCATACTTATGCTCTCTCGTGTTATACCCAAAGGCAGATCCTTCCTGCCTTCTTCTCTGACAAAGTTAGGCTAAGCTGTGATTTCAATGCATCACACTGACTTGTACAGTTCTTTTTTTTTAATCCTTCATCTGTCTGAATCCATCTGTTGTCTCCTGTCTTACATTTGTTCATAAATGAATTGAGGCTTTAGGATGGAGTCTGCCTCTATTTGTGTGTTAGTACCAGAGGGATTCACATCTGGTTCTGCACTGGCTACAGAAAAAGCAGGTTTTGGCAGAGCTTTGTAGCCCAATTTGCCATGTTGTACTGTATATGAAGGACTTCTCTTTGTCTAACTGTGAATGGGACTGCTTTGACAAACTTCAAACTTTGCCTGAACATGTTTAGATCAAAAAAATATAGAATTAATGGGTAATTTTTGCTAGAGATTGGACTAAAGCTGTGGGTTCAGGTCAGAAATTTTGCTTATACTGGAGATCCATATTTGAGACTTAATCTGACATGATACTCAATAGAATATAAACCCCCAGAAAACCAGTTACAGACTAAAATGTTAAATACCCTTGTTAGTAGCTGTCTGCCCACAAATGCTTTCATAGTTGAAAAGCTTATGGTTGAGAATGCATTTTTTTTTGAGTTAAGCTGCAGCTGAGCTCATTTTAATTGCAGTCTCTAATATCCCTGTTTTGAAATGCTTTGGAGTTTTGAAGCATGTTATGCCTTTGTATGTCTAATTATGGTTTTGTTAGATGTTGGGTCTGTAAAGCTTTTTCCCTTCTCTTCCTGTGCTGTAGGTTGGACTAGATTTCACTCCCAGATTTGCCAGCACCGACGAACAGAAGGAAGGACAAAGACAGGTTTTGATCAAGCAGATTGAGCTGGCAAGAAGACTGGATTTGCCATTGTAGGTTTTGTTTATACCAGAAGGAGAATTTGCCAGGTCTTGGTAACATGTTGAAATGCTTCCCGGGATTTGTGGTTATTAAGTGCCCACAGAACTTTCCTTAGCTGGATTAAACTGGCATGTGTCCTGTCAGTCTCTGCTTTGAGATTTAATTATAGAATTTTCCTTATATTTGCACTTCTGTACAGACATCTTATGTGCCCTGTCTGTGCTATGTTGTTCCTGTATCTTCACTGTAGCTGAAAGGATTCATATATACATCCCTGTGGCTTTTCTTGATAAAAACTGTGATACAGACTAATTATTTTCATCCCAAGATGCTGTTAGTTTGTTTGTGTTTGCAAAATAAAAAGGTATTTGACTAAATTTCCTAATGCTGGCCCTCTCCTTGCTGTGCAGGAATGTTCATTCCCGCTCAGCTGGAAGACCAACCATTAATCTCTTGAAGGAACAAGGTATGCTTTTAGTGCATTTCCTCTGTTGTGGCTTTTGCCAGCAGGATTTCTCCAGTTGTGCCATGTCCTCACATCAGTTTGTGTGTGTTGAACTCAGGAGCAATAGTGCAGAGTTTCTGTGTTAATTCTGTGTGGGACCAAGGCCCCACTGGAAGCTGGCATGGCAGCCCTGCTGTAACCCTGCTGATGATGGGATTTCCTTTGTTTCTCCAAGGTGCTACCAAGGTGTTGCTCCATGCCTTTGATGGGAAGCCATCTGTGGCCATGGAAGGGGTGAAAGCTGGATACTACTTCTCCATTCCTCCTTCCATCATAAGGAGTGAACAGGTAACATTTTGTCTGGTTTCCAGCTGGGGTTTGCTCCTTTACCGTGCATTGCACATTTTTACTTTGGCTGAATTTCTGCCTGGGACTTTTGCCTTAGCTGGACTTCAGAGGGGATATTCTGGCTAAAACAGCTCAGCTATTCCTGAGAAACAAGGGGGTTTTTCTCTCATTTTATTGTGGTTTCCGGTGAACTCTTCTTCAGAAGTCACTGCACTGTTTTGCAGTAGGGATGTGAGATGTAGAGAAGGAGCAGTTTTTGTGATAGAACTGCTTTCTGTGATAAGCTCAGGAAATGCAAGAGAATAAAAAGTCTAAGTGGAGGGAGCATGAGAGGTGGATATAAATGGGGATGAAGTTAGGTACTTTGGAGGAAGTAAAGCAAACTGGGGTTGAGAGGTAAAGCAGAGAGGAGGAAAGGATACACAAATGTGATATGCACAGAAAACAGCAAATTAGGGACACTAATTAGTACATTAGAATGTACTGGCAACTCTATAACTGCAATATAACTGCATGATTTAATAAATAACAATGAATTCAGCATGGAGATAATAGTACTTTGGATATTTATAAAACAGGAGAACCCTAATTTGAAGGGACTTCTTGAACAGCTCCTGGTGTTCTTGCTTCCATTCAGAAATCATTGATAAAATGTAAAGAGTGGCACCAAAGTCTTTTGATGTTGCCTTTAAATGTCAGGAGTAGCCTCCTTTCATGTTTTTTTCCCCCCAGCTTTAAGTGCATAAAGCATTTAATGGCTGTCTTATTTTCTTCAAGAAGCAGAAGCTTGTGAAACAGCTGCCTCTGGAACATATGTGCTTGGAAACTGATTCTCCTGCTCTGGGGCCTGAAAAACAGGTAAATGATGGGAGGGAGGGACTTCTGTGTATTTGTGTCCAAACCCACACCTTGTTGAGGTCAGGTGCTGGACTCCACTATCCTGTGACACAGCACAGTGAAGTAGTCTAAGCATAGGTACAAAAGAGAAAAGAGGCTAGGAAGGGAACTTAATCCGAGAGGAGTGGATTCATGTCATTTTTCTGCTACATAATGCTACAATGTGACTGAAGTTGTGTTAGAAAGCACTGAATTTGAAACACTTGTGGTCTCTAGGGGTCTGTAATTTGGTTGGCTTGTTTGTTTTTCAGGTGAGAAATGAACCTAAAAATATTTACATTGCTGCTGAATACATTGCCAAAATCAAAGAAATTCCAGTTGGAGAAGTTATAGAAGTGACTACACAGAATGCACTCAAAGTATTCCCCAAACTTCAGCACTTTCTTCGGATATAGATTCAGAAACTGAAATACATGATTTTGCAGAAAATATTACTTGTGGTAATTAATAAAACCAATGTACATCTTGTGTTAAAGTGGAGTTTTGTGGTTGGAATTTCAAGAAGCAAGGAGTTTTATATAGCTGGATAGGATGAAAATAGGGAATTTCTCAAAGGCTTTGGTGTGTACCATAATAATCTCTTGAGTGTGATAAAGACACATTGTTCCTTTGCATCTCTCATGTCTCTGAACAAGTAATTTGTAAAGAAGGGTGCCATAAAATTGTCAGTTTAGTTTCTCAGGCTGCTTGCCAGCTGCTCCTAGTCTGGGAGATGGCTACTGTACAGCACTTGCTCTCTCCTTCCCTCCTTATTTCTGCTGACTGAAAGTCACAAGTTGTGGACCCAGTCATGATAAGAAGGTTCCTGTTACAACTAGCAGACTACACATCCCTTTCTGAGCCATTAAAAGGACACAGCTGGATGGACATTCTCTGGACTCTGGTGCAAAGGCAGCGTCTTTTCAAAAAGCAGATGGAAGGAAAGAATTAGAGTCATTCTACTCCTCTCCTTTTCTCATGTATAAAGTAATAGTTGCCAAAATCTTGGCTACTTTGAGAAGGATTTTGTTGGATTTTTAGAATGCTTTATGTTTTGATTTGTGTTCAAAGGAAAAAAGCCTGGGTTTGGTCTTAGTCCGAGGACTCACTCTTCTGACTGCTCTGTATCAGGAGATACAGGATGTGTAAGGGACACAAGCTCAGTTTTGTGATGTCTTGTCTTGGAGGTGGTCTCTGTGAGCTCAGCTATGTTGTCCAGTGTCCTAAAACTGAATCTGTTCCTCACAGCACCTGTGAAATACTGATCAAAACTTTGTTGATTATAAATCAGCAATTGAATGGGGTGGGTTTTACATGGCAGCCAACTGTTCTGAGGGCTACTAAGAAAGTGGAGCTTTTCTCTCACTGTGTGAGGTTTTACCAGACAAGGGGCCACGGCTTGCAATGTAAGTGATGCCCCATCCTAAGGTTTTGGTTTTTTTCCACGTTGTCTTCTTCAGTTTCTTAAAACCACATTGTTGGCAGGTTTTTTTTTGCTGTCTTTATCAGAAAAGCTCTGTTCTGCCTTTTGACTAGAAGTAGCTTTTTAAGGTTAAAATGTTTTCCTAAGCAGTTTTCAGCCTGCAGCAAACAACCAAACCTGCCCAATTTGTATTACAACATGCATTTAGAGCAGCAAACACCTGGGTCTTTGCTGAGTGATCCAGAGGAGTTAGAGCCATTCCTTATCCTGGATCTACAGGAACCATTTCTGCTAAATGGAGTGAAGGACGGAGTTTGCCTCCAGATGGTGCTAGGGAACAGGTGTGCAGTAGTCACAATATTAGTGTAATTCACTTAATGATTAATAATCATGTCATTGGAGATGCTAAACATATGATTGATACCAGGCAGCCTTACATAGGCTTCCTGCTGCCTCTGTGTTGGGAAGTGTCCCAGTATTGCTTGGAAATGCAGTTATGTGAGGTGATGCTCTGGGTAAGAAGTCAGGCAGCATCCAAATGTTTGCAAGGTTTTGACCTAATTATTTTTCTCTACGGAATCCTTAGCATTGGATAAAACACTGGTTTTGCAGGGAGGGGGAATATCAAGTAGTCTCCTCAAAATCTGTCTCCGCAGGGGGGTGGAACTGCTCTGGTTCAGCCTTAGCTTTGCAGTAGGATGATTCCTCAGTGTTTGAATCCCTTTTGCTGTGGCAGAAGCCCTTGGCACACATCCTGCAGCTCCTGTGGGGGCCGGGCACTGCCGAGGGTGGGCAGCCCCTGGGGGCCGTGGGGCTCTGGGACATCCCGTGTCCCTGGCCCCTGCAGCAGCACGCCTGGAGCTGCTTTTGGTGGTGCAGGAGTGTGGCTGAGGCTGGAGGGGGAGGCACGGAGTTGCCTCCCCCTGGGCCAGGGAGAGCTGGCATTGCAGCAGCCGTGGGCAGGGCGAGCCTGGCAGGGGGCCCATGGCAAAACAAATCAGCTTTGTCCTCTCCTTAGACCTGCGGCGCCGGAGCTAAGTCATGGAGTAGGTGCCCTGGAAAATGCAGTGTCACCTCCACCCTGCCTTGGCATCCCTGACACATGACAAGAGTCAGAAGCAGCACCCTCTCTCTTCCCAGTGCTGCTGGTTTGGCTGTGTGAGTTGTGCCCCAGCCTCTGCAGTCAGCGCTGGGAGTGGGCAGCAGGCACTGGAAATAAAGTTGTTGCATTGCACGGGAAACTCTTTCAGGTGCTCTCTCAGGAGTGATGGTGCTGCTGTGCAGCGAGGAGGAAGTGTGGTCTCTGAGCTGGAAAACATCACTGATCCTCAGCAGTCATTCTCTAACTTTACCTCAAAAGGGGAATTTTACAGAAAGCTTGGATTTCTGCCTGCATTCTCAGGCTAACACCTGGACTGGAGAGGCTGGGGAAGGCAGGATGGCTTTGGGGGTGCTATGTGGCTGTGCACTGTGAAACCCTCCATCCCCGCAAAGGTTGGCTTTAGCAACATCAGTGTGTGTGCTGAACCCTGTTGCAAGCCTCTCAGAGTGTCTGGACAAACTGTGCCTTCCCCTAGGTAACACAGGACCCTGAAGGGGCCAAGGATGTACTGGAGGAAAGACACGGTGCACATTTAGTTTTTGGGAAAGTTATTGGCGACCCAAGTTTTCTTTTCAGCCATGCCATCAATTTTGGAAGTCACACAGCCCAGGTGACCTCCGTCTCAGAGAGAGGAATGGCACAGATTGTCTGCAGCAGTGTGGAAAGTGGCAGGTGTCAATCTCCATCACACCTTCAGCCATCAGCTTTCCTTTGTAGGGGTGCTACAAACTGCAGATCTGGTTGCACTTTGCAGGACTCCCCATCTCGTTTTACCTTGCAGGATGTACAAGGAGTGATAAAAGACTGGGAAAGGGCTCTATCTGTGCCCACTGAAAAAGTTTTTAGAGGGCTGCAGCTGGATTGCCCTTCCAGGGCCTTCTGAAATTTGTTTTTAGCCATGGCTTAAAAGGGCCTGAATCTCCTGAACTCTAGGGCAATGTGCTCTGAGTTCTTCCAGAATTTGACATGACAAGTGAAGAGATGGTGATGAGGCCAAGTGGGTGAAAGGCTACTTATTCTTGCTGTTTTATCATGATAAGAGTTTAAACAAATTAACTAAAGACTTCTACTGGAGGTGCTTCCAACAGACTCCTATGCAATGCATAGATAGGCTCTTAAGAGGCAAAAGCAAATAAATAAATGCCTGGAAATGCAACTTTCATCACTTATGAAGTTCTGCTTTTGTTTGTTTTTTCATTAGTGCAGGCTGGGGTTCAATCCTCTGTTCCCATTACAGAGCAGGAAAGTGAATTTGAGAAAGTCACTGGCTTAGCATAAAGCTTTATTGTTCTCCTCTTTGCTTTCTATATGCAGTACAAAGATACTGCTGAGATCAAAGAAAGGATATGAATTGCCATAGCACCCAGTTTTTTCAACATTTTCCTCTTCAGCAGGTGGTTATCCATCTGTTCATTTTCCCTGCTGGGATTGGCTTTTCAATCAGCGTGAATCTCTTGGGGCATGGGCATATAAACCCTGAGTGCACTGGGTGCATGCAGTGAGTGCCAAGTGCCTCCTCCAGGAGATTTTTATGCCCTTTTGAGCTACTGTGAATGACAAAACAATGAGGAACCATGGTGAGGATCATGGTCCTGATGAACCCTGGGGCAGGAACTGATACTCATCTCCCCAAATACTTGGTGCCGTGCTCAGAGAGATGCTGCTGGTGCAAGCACAGGAGATCGGTGCCACTACCCTGCTCAGGTCTGCTGATGAAAACGGGGGTGTGGTTCTCCTGAGGAAGCAGAAATGATGAAGCACTAGAGTGCCTCTGAGGCACAGCACTGAGGACAGGGAGTGTGGAGGAGCCTATCTGATGTCCTACCAAAGTGGCAGAATCAAACTGCACGGATTTTGGATTTTCAAACATCCCCCTGTTTTGGAAGTGCAGTGGGTGAGACGTGGAGAAGTGACAGTATGGGCAGTGTGGCTGAGCCCCTGCTGCCCCAGATATCAGGCAGACGGGCTGGGTGAGCACACAGCCTGTGCCTGGGCTGGCTGTTCAGGCTGCCTGCAGTGCAGCGAGAGCTGTTTGTGCTCCCCACCCGCTCGGTCCCTCTCGACCCCGTGTCTTGCTGAGGCGCAGCAGAGCCCTCCCCGTGGCCGCTGTCCTCTCCATCTGCTGCGAGGTCCCCGTGGCTGCCTGCACTTCCTGCACCTGGGCCGCCCTGGCTGCCAGGGAATAGCAGCTGACGTGTCCCTGCCTCCTCAGCCCCCCAAAGGTATCCCGACTCCATCGCTGTGTCTGGTGGGGTTTGTCCCGTTCGGAGCAGGGCAGATGGGCAGTGCAGCGCCACAGCCCAGCCCACGTGTCTTTTGTATTTCTGCAACAGTGTGGACACTGACTTTAACTTGTTTAGTGTTCCCATACGGACTTTGCATCTGCTCTTTTGGCTGTGCCAGGGCTCTGTGCTTTGTCACCCAAGAGTGCAAATGGATGCTGGGTTCCTTGCTGGTGCCCAATCACACCATGAAGTACATGATCCTACATTGATGAAGTTGTTTCACAAGCAGCACAACCAATAATGCTTTTTTTCCCCAGAGATTTATGATCTCCTCACCAAAGCAATCCCAATTTCCTACCCATGTCCTGTGTTGCTCCCATTACAGCCCAGCACTCCCAGTGCTGCATTTCCAGCTCCCGGTGTGTCTCCCTGATCTCTGTCATTGTACCACCAGCTCCTCCATGTAACTTCTGGGCTCTTCCTAACACAGCACCTTGGCTTTCTTCTGTGTCCCTGTGACCTTCCTGTAATTCCTTATCTCTCTTCCATGGTGTCTCCCCGAGCCTGCTGGGTCGTCATTTAGGCAAGATTAGTCTGGGTAGATCATGTTTGGATAGCTGCTGGCATCAGACTCAGCAGCTGGGGGTGTGACTCCTCTTGGTGGCCTTGAAAGGGAACGGACACGGTGTCATCTACCTGTCCACAAACTCCCACAAACCTTCTCCAAGATGTCTTTGCCAAATTCTGTTTACCATTGTCAGAACCTCTGGGTTGTGTATGTGGACTAAGGGTCAGCATGACCATGTTAAGTGTCTTCCATAGAAATGCATGTACATGGGATGCTGCATCTCCTGGGTGGAATTAGACCAGTTGGTTGGAGCCTCCTAGGTCTGCTCAGCCTATGAGCCCTGGTGAACCTGTGAAGTGGACCTGGGGTT
Source organism: Thryothorus ludovicianus (assembly GCA_013397245.1). Classification (NCBI taxonomy): domain Eukaryota; kingdom Metazoa; phylum Chordata; class Aves; order Passeriformes; family Certhiidae; genus Thryothorus; species Thryothorus ludovicianus. The sequence goes on from VZTB01005220.1 coordinate 9,902, forward strand.
ATCTGTCAGGAAGATCTGTCCTTGTGAAGTGCACTGCCTGGAGAGGGCAGCTTTGAAGTGCCGATTGGCACTGGCTTTATTGTTATAAACATATAGAGAGAGCATTTTTGTGCTCAGATCATTTCTGGACACACAACAAAGCGTGAGGAAGCAAACAAATGGAGTGCTGTGGGAACAAGTTAAATGGAGCACCATGTAGGGAGTTCCAATCACAAAATCACCAGATAGCTTCCTGTTTCTCTGGGGGTCATTATTCCTGCCTGGAAAAGTCAGGGTGGAAACTCAGCTTGGTACTACACAGGACCTCTGTGCTGAGTGGAAGCAATGGTGAGTGCACATGCAGTGGGCTAATGGGGTGCATAATGTGCAAAAGCAGATACCAGCACTGTCCAAAATAATCCCTCCTGCGTTCCTGGTGAGTGCAGCACATCCTTTGACAATCCATGTGTGCGACATTTATCCAGAGATGGTGTTTCTTGACCAGCACACGTAGGCTGCTGTTGTTCCAAAACACGTTCTTTCATCCGATGTGCAAGAGGCCAATCCACACACAGAGTGTGTTTGATTTATTTACAGTTCTGTGCAGAAAGCAAATCCGAAACACATCCCCGTGCCAGCCACTTTGAGGGAAGTTAACCCCAGCCCAAACCAGCACAATAGTCCAAAGTGAAGGAGGGCTTGGCTGAAAAGGCAGTGATTTGTGGGACTGCTCTGGAGGGGTGGTTCAACAAGGCCTGTTCCCTGGCACTGACAACTGCCTTACCCCTGGAAAGGACACCACTTGGGACCAGGCTGTCAGAGATCCATTAAAAGGTTTCTCAGAGGTTTCTCAGCACTTAAAAGATGAGGCTCAGTTCAGCCAAATGATGAAGAATGGGGCCTTTATTTACTCACTAGCAGAGTTACCTGGACTAACATCCTTCCAACCCCCTTTGAATCTATCTTTTAATTTTGTTCCCAAAGGGCTGAGTAATTAGGTTATTTAGAAGCTGTCAGCAGCACAGGACACTGGTAGCCTCTGTCCTGGACAGTCATTTTCATGGTCTGCTTTTCAAGTTGTACAATCATACAGTTTTGTATCGTGGCTTTGTTTGCCATGGCTCAGCTGGTTTATTACAGGCCGTGGAATCTGTCCTGCTCTTCAAGAAACACAAAGATAGAGCTGGTGAGGTAATATGCTCTGATTTCTGCAGAACCAGAGGGTGCTCGATTTGGCTGTGTGGAAACTTTATCTGAAGCTAACTCATTGTAACCTCTGGCTGCTTACATTCCTCTGCGTGGGTAGATATGAAATGAGTTGAGATTAAACCCCAAAACTTCATTTTCTTGGCTAAACATCTGTGCAGGAATAAAATTAAAATTGCAAAATCCCACAAGGGGAGCATATTGATAGATGTCTGGAATTCTGACTTCCTACACTGAAGACATTGTAGGGAAGTTACTGAAGCTACTTCAATCTGTGCCAGGAGTGTTTTTGCAGCTGTTATCACATTTTCGTGATTTTATTATTCTTATGTTACTATATTTCAAGGTTTGTTGTCTTTTGAAGGGTGCTGTCTTCTGCTCTGTTTCTTCTTTGATAGAAGCTTCTGCCATTCTCCTGAGAAAATGAAGCTAGCAAAGGCATTATATCCCCCCCCATTTTTAAGTTCACCACATTTCATGAACTTTCAGATGACTTTTTTGTGTGGATTGGGCTGAACTTCACTGCTTGGATTGTGTCCATGCCTCAGCAATGTGAGGAGCAGCAGAGAGCCTTGAGAGGGAATTTTTTTTTGCAGCTGGCACAGCAAAAACCCCTGGACTTGCCTGTAGGAGTCAGGAACTTCCACAGAGTATCTCCTTCGTATGTGGAGCTTTAACTAGGCTCAACACCTGTTTCCTGCATCACAGCTCCACAGGCATCCCCTAAAGAACACCAGTGATTGTTTTGAGATTTAGCTAAGTGTTCAGTGGTTTAAGATGAAAAGATAACCATAATTGTGAGCACTTACATCTCGGAGGGCGGTGTCTTTGCCAGAAGTGAATTAGAAAACTGTTCCTTTCCAGCTGTGCCTCTGATGAGGATGTGGGAGATTTCCTAGCCTTTTCCTCAAGATTCTCCCTAAGGAGACTTCTTTTGATGACTCTTCATCTCAGAGGCTCAGGGGTGCTAGTTAGTACAGACCTAGTAACATAAGGGATCCCAAAAGTACTCCTGAAAATTAGTGAAATCAAGACCAAAGAATGCACTGTAGCTTTGGGGGAGGAGTGGTCAAGGTAGTGGAGCAAAACAGCCACTGCCACAGCACTACTCAGTACAGTGGGATTTTTTTGAATTATGGAAGAAAGTATGATCTTGTGAAGTATTTTTTCTCCCTGTGGACTATTTTAAGCAGATATGTATATGCCAAATTTTACTCAGCTAATGGGGGAAAATACATCCTTTCCACTCATTAAAAACCAATATCTTAAAATAAAACATGACAGAAGACAGAAGTAGGACAGAAAAAAGTGCCATGGACCTGGAAGAGAGGCAGGAAGAGAAAGCAACAGCGGCAAAGACTTTTCCTGTATTTGCAAGTCCCATCGTGGACCACGAAGGTGTTAACTGAAAAATGTGCCCATTACCAGTCCTTTGGTGACTGCTAAGTTAATTTGGTGGTCCTTGCCTACCTACCAGTGGGCTGAGGGAATCTCAGCAGCCATTTCACCATATGGAGGGCAGGATTAAAAACCACAAGCTCTGCATTTTTCAGTGGCTGTAGTACTGCTTAAAATCTTGGGGCGTTCTCATCCTGCTGTAAGAACATTTGATACACAGGGTTTGGACTGCTCAATTCTGCAGCCTGATCCCAGCTCCCTGGCTTTCATGTGTACACTGTGGATGTTCAGGACATGCTGCTCCATAACTTTGCTGGGACACAATCTGTCGTCCCAGAAAAGGTACAAGCTGGTTCTTATTTGTCTTTTCCTCTTGCTGTTATTTATTTTTTCCCTCTTGCCATTATAAGGCTTGATAAGGTTAGTCCTTGCAGAGTTCCTGGAAGTAATTTCAGCAGGGTTATAATTGGATTGCATGAGTCTTGGCTTTCTGCTCTCTCCTCCAAATATTGTTTTCCAGTATCTGAATAAATGTAGAAGGAAAAGTGATACTAGCAGGGATGAGGAATTGACTGTGGCTGCCACAAAACATATCAATGCCCATGTTTCCCTTTGGAGTGATAATAAGACAGTGGGATTTTTTTGATTTTGGAAAAAAAAACCATGAGAAAGAGAAGCCACATAGCAGTTTGAAGCTAAACCTCCTATAGGCTGTTGTTTTGAAACAAAACTGCCCATTTTGAAACTAGAGGCACATTTATTTTTCAGTATTCCGCAGATAAAAACAAACATTTCCACACTTCTTCAGGGAAAGCTCAGCATGACATTCTCAGTGAAACAATTTGGTGTTTGTAAATAAAAGAAAATTTCCCAACCATCTTGGTATCTTCAGTTCCTCAAAATATGCAACCTCTCCCAAGCCAACCCCTTGTCAGGGAGCAGTGGGAACTCCACCTTCACCACTGTCCATCCCAACATCACCCAGCTCTGTTTTGCCCCAGGCTCTGGCTGCTCAGTCACCTCCCTCTGGGCTGAGGAAGGGGAGCAAGGCCTGCTGCTTCCAGCACTGACATTTATCCTGGCAGTAGAGTGACCAAGACTGCCAAATCTGCCTAGGTAAAGGGAGGCAGTCTGAGCTCACCCTGTCCCTTCACTCAGGCTGGGAGGAGGGATGCAGGGATATTTCTGAGCACGGTACTCTGAAGCTGCCAGCCAGCTCATGGCTGTGATGGTCTTTCACCAGTATGTGAAACTGCCCTCTGGCTCTCTGTCCTGTGCATAGCTCCTGGGATTGTTGTACAGCCNCACCAGTGTGTGAAACTGCCCTGTGCCTTTCAGCAGCTCTGAGTCTGCCCTCTGGCACCCAGCATCACCTCTGTCCTGTGCACAGCTCCTGGGATTGTTGTACAGCCAGCAGAGAGGAGAGAGCACTCAAAGCACAGTTATTCCCAGGACCCAAGTTATTTCCACGTCATTCCCCTCCTAAGGCTTCTAAAAGCTATGAACTGTTGGTACTGTCTGAGGTCTTAAGGGACACAAATGCTCTGTTCACCCAGTTCATTGGAAATATAGGATTATCTCCAAAGGCTTAAACAGTCTGAATGCCATTCTGGCAGAGCTGGGACCTATTTTGCATATTGCTGTATGGATTGCTGTAGTGAGACTGCTTCTCGTGGGCCAGTCTCTCATGTTTGTTTTCCTGGCTGCACTGGTGCAGATAAGAATAAATGGCCTCAAGTTGCACCAGGGGAGGTTTAGATTGGATATTAAGAAAAGCTTCTTCACTGAAAGGGTTTTTGAGTGTTGGAACAGGCATCTTAGGGAAGTGCCGGAGTCACTATTGCTGGGGGTATTTAAAAAACGTAGATGTGGCACTAAGGGACACAGTTTAGTAGTGGAATTGATGGTGTCAGGTTAGCAGCTGGACTTGATGATCTTGAAGGTCTTTTCCAAAACAAATTGTGCAATCCTATATTTAAGAGCCACAGGGTACTCACAAGCTAGAGAAACGATGTTTAGGTCGACACTCCAGCTGTTGGGCTGATATCCATGTGGCTGCTGCTCCACTGAAACACCTTGATCCATGTATTTGTGGACACCTCAGGGATGTCAGTGCTGGGTGATGCTGGAGGAGCCGAGTGCCCTCCATTCCCTGGGTGCCACCAGGGGCTGGGTGTGGTGCTGAGCTGGTCAGTGTGCAGGCTGGAGGTGGGAGCAGAAGGCCAGGCTCTCCCCTGCTATCCAAACATCTGGATGGAGCAGATGCTGTCACTCACATGCAAAATGCTTTGGGGTTGTCCTGGCACAGAGGCTGCCCACTGTCCAGTGGCTGATATGGGCAATAAGTTTGTCTGCCCTGATTATAAAAGAGAGGGAATTTTCTGTGAAAGATTCTGCATTTGCATTTCAGCTAATCTGAAAGAGTTTATATCTTGTAGCTGTGATGCAAAATATTACTGTTCAAAAGGGTCTTTGGAGAACACTTGGAGTGATTTCCCCACACAGAAGCTCCAATAAAGAGAGTCCCTGGTGTCTGTCTGTCTGACTTCCTGTTAAAATTATTAATGTTGTTGGAAAGTCAATGCATTTTCCATAATGTACTCTCACAGCTAGGGTCTTGGGCAGGAATCTTTTATTGTCACTCAGTCTAAACAAAAAAAAAATCTGCTGATTTTTAGTTAAGCTGAGGTCAGCCAACATCTTCCCCATTGAATTCATGTAGACCTTTAAAGGCTCTCTTCCTGCTGACAATCTCTTTAGAGAGAAATTGGGAAATTCAAGCTGTTACTAAATATTTGGTTTTCCTCAATAGTAAGTATTTGGTTTTCCTAAATAGTAAATAGTTTCCTAATGGTTTCTCAAGCTTGGGTGAGCAATCTGTCTCTAAAATACTTTTTCATACCAGGCTCTTAGTGGCTCCAAAATCACACATCCCTTCCATTTAATTAAAAAAGGATCTGTGTGCATGAACCAGGCAGGTAAAGTGCAATGAATCAGGTAGTGAAGGAGAGTTGCACTGTTTTGTTCCTTTTTTTGTAACTCTGAGACACCCTACAAGTGAAGATTTTATTGTTGTTGCTCTGAAATGTTTCACCAGCTGATTGCTCACCATTCCTGTGTGATGGACTGGGAGCAGGAGCTCTCAGTGGACATTCTGCACCCACAGAAGGCTACCTCTGACTTAGTAACTTGTGGTCCTGCTACAGTCAGCAGAGAAAACTCTCACAGTACTGAATTCTTATAAATTGAGTTGCTAGGGGGAGTGTGTTAATGGAATCCTGCCGTATCTCCCAGGTGTGCCGTTTGGGATGGGATGAACTGCAGCCCAGCAGCTCCTTGGGCTGTGGGGAATGCACAGAGATGCTTCTGGCTGCATCTGCACAGCTTCTCCAATCCCTCCTGCTCCACAGCCCCCTGTGGTCCAGGCTGATGTCACTTAATCTTTCTCACAGAAGAGCTTTTTGGCCACCTTTTAGTAAGGAAATGAACCCAAGACATCAGGATTGTCTGACAGCACACTGCTGTGTTGGTGTATCAGTGGAAGGAATCTGTGATGTTACAATGAAAATGCCTCCAAGCCTTCCCCCAAGTTTAATAACCTTCCAGTGAACAAGTGCTGATCAAAAATGAGAATGTTCATCTAAGACGACCCTTCGACAGATCATGTATTTTATTAATTTTTTTAGTGGGCATATACACTTTTCTTACTGCGTATAAAGGATTCAGATGGAAGTTACAGTTTTTTGTAATATATGAAGAGCCTGGTAATCTTTGAGATTAGGAACCCAATAAATTTTGTCAACTATATTTTCTGACATGATTATTTTTTTGTATTTAAAATTTATTTTGTGTCTGTAATTTTTCCCCTACATGCTTTGGTAGGAACCTAAGGGGTAAAATTCCATTACATATACAACATTGGTAGCTAGCTACAAGAAGAAAGGCAGATGGCAGCCAAGCAGAAGTACCAGATGTTCATTTCTGCATCCTTTTGTATGGATTGAGACACCCAGGAACGCAAATTTCTATTGTTTACAGTACAGTAGTTAATTATCTATGTTTTAAAATTCAGAACTCTTCTCTGATACCCAAGGGTGCATTTACATAATCTTGTAATAAAAAAATTGAACCCAGGTCATTGGCAAACATGTCTACTGTGGGCAATCATATCCCAAATTGGGGTGGCCAGGCAAACTCCTGGAGCTACACACAAATTTCAGGCAAGTACCTTGAGTTGCAAATGCTTTTTCTTCAGTTGAGGGTTCTGGCATTATCTTGTGGGGAGGCTGGGCAAATGAGGGCTACCTAGGAGGAAGAGGATGTTTACATTTTCCCCTGTATTCTCTCTGAGCTTTCCACCAAGGTATTTAGGCGTGTGACTCTCCAACTACTTTATTTCAAGTCCAGCCCATTGAGGTTTGTTTAATATCCAGCTAAAACAGTTCATTTCTAGCTCAGTTGGAACTTCAGATCTTTTGTTCTGAAATCCCTTTCTTGAGCTGCTGTGGTTTTCTTTTTTAAACAACTCATCTGGGAGACAAGAACCTGGTGCACTCCTGTCATGTAGGTTTTCTCTGCATGGAGAGGTCAGCTTTGAAAAATCATAACCAAGAGATAAATGCATTATAAAATAAAGTTTTCTGTTGATTTTTTTTTTCTTGCAGACTGAGGTACATCGTTTGAAACCCTAAAACCAGAAGATCTGGAAGTCTTTACTGTGTGTCTGATGTACATAAAATTTCTAGGGTTGTTTAAGAATTGCTGGAATTTTGGCAAGATTCTACAGTCTCTAATTTCAGACTCCTAACCTTGGCCTCAAGTTTCCCAAAGATGGGTTGGCTTGTAGGGTTTTTATGGGGGGCATAGATCCCATTATGAGGTTTGGAAGGAGGACATAACTAGGAATTGATATGACTGAATTAACCTGGCTAGGGGTGTCCAAAAGCTAGTAACACCCTGAAAGCAACACTCTACAGCTGAGTTTCCTGTATCTTGGGAAATGCCCTGGGTTGAAACAAAAAAGATCCTTCTGAGCCAATTTTTTGTCCAAAGATGAAGTACCTGCAAGATGAATTTTAAGTTTCAAAATAGTTGTGAAAAATACACTGTTCTTGCAATGGAACATATGCTACAGAAGGAACAACACCACTGCAAGTAAGGATTCAGCATTTCTAATCACTTTTTAACCTTCTCCAGCCTGAAAATTTAAGTGCTTGGTCCCTGCCTGACTTCTGGAATTTGGGTATGAGAAAATAATTTTTGTGGAGTAAATTAGTATCACTTACTTCCCAATGACTGCCTGATACAGAAGAGGTAGTTTGGCCTTTTCACAGCATTCAGGAAAATAGCTTTGTTAATGCTTGGGTATACATGAGAAATTTCTGGCTCTAACACCAATAGGATTATTCAGGAGAGCCTAAATTTTAATTAGAGTGTAAATTTAAAACAGATAGCAGCAATTTTAAGCTAAACTGTGCTGTAAACCTTAATATCAGTGTTCTGTTTTTAGCTTTATAAATTGTCCATGAAATGTAGAAATCCAGGGACTCACATTTTAAGTGAACTGCTACAATGGATGTTTCTCATGGGGTAACTTTCTTTTGCTGGACAACTTTGTCCTTGGCCCTGCTTTTCGAACAAATGGCTATAAATCAGAGGTAATGCTCATGAAGCCTATGAAATACAGCAGGAGATAAAAATCAAAACTTTGCCTTCATGTTGTCAATTTGCTTTGCCTTTTCCTTTCCTTTTTAGGAAGATACTTCTGGAGAGAAACGTCCCCAGGGTGCAAATGCATTGGTTGTACTTCATCAAAATCAAACTGCTTTGATTTCACCGAGACCGGTGCAGTGTAGCAAAGATGGATTTGCCTCTGTGTTGATCTGTTGTAAATAAACTTGCTTCTTTCTGGAAGAGGTCTCCTCGGAGTCAGTCAGCTTGCATCCCTTTGCACTCCCCGGTGTCTAGTTCCTGCTTCCGTGCAGAAGCACATGACGCCGAGTGTGCCGAGCCATTGGGTGCAGAGAGAAGACAGATGATGCTCCGTGGGCACGGCAGCGGGGAAATCCAAGATGTGGCAGCCCTTCTTCGCACAGGATGAACCCGAACCTTTCCCGCAGGGTGTTAGCTGGCAGCAGCTGGCAACAGTAGGCAAAGGAAGAATGGGAGAACAAAGCCTCTTTTCCTCTGTTTTTAAGGAGCAAATGCTACCTTTGGGTGGACTTCTGAGATCATTCAAAATTCAAAGGAAAATATGTTAAATGAAGTCAGCTGTAGATCAGTGTTTGTAGCTTCTTCCAAAAGAACAAGAATCGTTTAGGATGCTAATGCCACATCTATTCCACCCAGCTGAAGTGTCACAGCCCTTCCCCTGACCCCCAGGAAACCCACAGCCTGTGCCAGAGATCAGGAAGGGCCACTGCTGCAAGTACTGGCACAGAGTCTCAGCTGTGTTTTCCAGCATACAATATTTAATAAGGATATACATTCCTAAGGTGAAAGCAAGCTAATCTCTTTCTTTGATAATATTTATTTCTGTTCCCTCTATACTTCTTCCTCTGGTGGTTCTGTTTTAGAAAAAAGCTTAATTGCTACTGTACTTAGAACAAGACAGGTAGAGGAACTGGGAGAAATTTATCAAGCATCTGATCTTACAGAGGAAAACTAAAAATAGATCAGACTGTTTTGGCATGAATGAGAGAGGCAAGAAGGGCCTGAATCTGACTTAGGTAACTTTATTTTTAAAGAGCAGATTTCTTGCATACACTCTGATCTGCAAATTCAGGACTCTAAAATTCCCAGGTTCCTGCAATCAGCACCGCCATTGCTCAGCTAAGTGCTCAGGGAAAGCAAATATAGCCAAATGAATAATTTGAAGCATGTGTCCATATTATTATCCATACTGTAAATAAGATCAGGAACTGTGGCTTACATAGGTCAACTGGTCTTGAGTAAAATACCAACTCCTAATTAGTGAAGGTACTTAAGACTGGTGGCTAAGTGTATCCACAGCCCAGACAAATTTGATTAGGCTCTGACATACCCGTGAACAATGTGCAGTGTGTTATTTGCTGAACAAATCCCAAACGATTTCCCACAGAAAGCAGTAAAATACTATTAACATCGTTAGCAAACTTAAATATTTCTGTATTTTCTTATTACGCTTTGGAGAACAATCTGTCCCTTTATTAAGGGACACTGCCTGCAGCAGCAGAATTACAAACTGTGACAGGGGCTGCCAGACACTGCTCCTGTGCTGACACGAACCTAGCAGGGTTTGGGGGAAGATTGCTTACTGGAGTGCTATCTACCCACCTCTGGACATGAGCCAGACAGACAGTTTTCTGGGGTATATGTCAAATCAAATTGCAGAGGTTGAGTGGAAACAAGGAATGTTTTGCCTGCGGCTCTGGAGGCAATGAAGGGCTGGGGTGGATGCACACGCCCTGATAATGCATGGCGCTGGCCACCCTCTGCTGCAAATCGGGCCTCTGCCTCTGCCCATCCATCTCTTATCACCCCAGAACATTTCTCTGCATCACCACCGCAGAGACAAATCTTAATATGGCCGGGGATTTTCCCAGAATGTGCTGGACGTGGTAGGGCCGAGGTGCCCTGCCCAGTGCCCAGGAAAAGGGGTGAGGGATGGGCCACAAAGCACCGGTCTGTGCCCACCCAGCCTCGCCTGAGCTGGCCACCCCAAAATGGGAGCAGGAAGAAGGTGACGTTGCTGTGGGGATTATTTACATCATTACCATCGCCCTGTTCTCATGCAGCCAGCCAAAGTCGCGAAGCCTTTGTAAGCTCAGTTTCAAAGACTTAAAGTGTGTGTGTGTGCACATGTATCACCCAGATGTTGGGATATGGGGATTGAAGTGGAACAGGACAGGATCGGGAGTGCACGGATTGTGCAGATAAGGAACCACGAGAAAGATGGACAAAGAAAACGGGAGCAGAGGTGTGAACAAAACAACCGTCTCTGTCTCTGTGTAAATCCACTTGCACACACTCCCAACACTCCCGAGCATCCCGGGCTGCGGGCCCACCGCGGCCACGGCGGCACCGCCCCGCTCCGCCCGCCCCCGGGGCCGC
>VZTB01005220.1:20731-45500 GCA_013397245.1 Thryothorus ludovicianus
GGGCGGCGGGCGGCCGGAGGCGCGGCTGGAGACGCGGCTGTCGCGGCGGCGGCTGGCGGTGCTGGCTGTTTTCAGCTGCTACTCGCTGGTGAACGCCTTCCAGTGGATCCAGTACAGCATCCTCAGCAACGTCTTCGCCGGCTTCTACGGCGTCTCCTTCACGCAGATCGACTGGCTGTCCATGGTGTACATGGTGGCTTACGTGCCGCTGATCCTGCCGGCCACCTGGCTGCTGGATGCCCGCGGGCTGCGCCTCACGGCGCTGCTGGGCGCGGGGCTCAACGCGCTGGGCGCCTGGCTCAAGTGCGGCAGCCTGGCCCCCCGGCGCTACCCGCTCACCCTGGCCGCCCAGGCCGTCTGCGCCGTGGCCCAGGTCTTCATCCTGGGGCTGCCCTCCCGCATCGCCTCCGTCTGGTTCGGCCCCACCGAGGTCTCCACCGCCTGCGCCGTGGCTGTGCTGGGCAACCAGGTAGGGCCGCGGGGGAGCGAGGGGGGCTTGGGAGAAGTGGGCTTCCTCGGAGTCCGGCATCGAGTTAAAAACAGGGCGCTTAAGCGGGAAAAGGCCGTCTCCAGGATACGGTGTTGGGAGAGGTGAGGTGAGGAAAGCGGGGCCGAGCGTGCGGTGATGCTGCCTGGCCGTGCGGGAGCCGGGCCATGTGGCAGCGTGTGGCAGCTCGCATACGCTTCCGCCAGCTGCCGGCAGTACATCAGTCGAGATCCTTTTCGGAATTGGTCCCGCTCCACTTCCTCTTTCTCTTGCGTTTTAACACTTGGATTCATTTGTCTGCATCCACCCCCGGTTGGAGGGGTGTGAGCTACGTGAACTTTCATGAAGAGCCCCAGCGCCAACATATATTGGTTTCTACTTTTTAAAATACGGCCTCTAATTGCCAGGTGCCAGTAGTCAATACGCTGGTGACTCGCGAAGTTTTGTGTAACGCGGTGATAGTTCACATCACTGTTGGGAGCAGATAACTGAGTCACGGATTTCCTCAAGCTCCCTGGTCCTGGCCAGTTTCAGAGAGCTGGAACAGGTGCCTCTGAAAGCACAGGTGCAGGTATGATACTATTTCCTCCTGTAGCCTTATTCTCACCTCCTGCCACTGTCCCAGCTTTTTTTTTTTTTTTATCCCCCTTCCTGTGGCAAAAAATTGCTGAGATTCAAACCAGCATCAGTGGTGCAGGCTGAGGTCATAGGCAGAGTTTGGTTCAAGATAATGGGAGATTTGTTTTTTATGTTTGTGCACTTTGGATTATGACAGCAATGACATTAATGTTACATATTTACAGTTAAGGTGGTAACATAGCTGATTCATCATAAGCTGATACCTGCCTGTTTGCACTTTTTCCAAAATATTTTTTTTTTTGCATCTAAATTTTCCAATGGACAAGTCAACTGTCCTTTTTGGACTGAAGATTTCAGAAGTTGTTGGTTGCTTCAGCAGTGAGGCAAAAAATTTGGATATGCATCCTGGTATCAGGTTAAAGGTTTCTTTGGCAGCTAAATTTCCACTTTTCCTGTCATGCACCAGTCTTCCCAGCAGCAAGGAGTTACTGGGTTTTCACTTCTGCAGTAGAGTGCCAAGTATCCTGCTTGAGCCTGAAGCTGATACTTCACTTGGATGCTGAGATGTGGGGTTGAAGTGATGCAGAACAGGAGCAGGAGAGCAGGGATTGTGTGGATGGAGACCACGAGAAAGATGGACTAGGGAAACAGGATCAGGATGGGAACAAAATAAGCTGTGGTTATTTCTGGAGTGTGCTCCCCTGCAGAAGCTAGGACTGATCTCAGTGTGCCTGCTGAAGTGCTTGCTGGTGCTCTGTCAATAGAACAAAAGAATTTCTCTCTTCTCAGGTTCCTTAAAAATCCCTAAAAACTTTCAAAAGCCAGATTGAAGGAGTAGCAAGATGAGGAGTTAGGCCCTTGGAAGTCAGGAGTAGTGTTGGCTGTGTATCCCACGGCAGTTCCCGTTGGGTCTCACTGTACTGGATGATTGCACAATGTGAACTGTGTCACAGAACAGGCTGCTGTAACCCACTCAGCTGTTGGTCATCGGGTTGCTTATCAGATGCTGTGTGAAACTTCAGAGCTGCAGCAAACACGGCTGGGATGGAAGGCAGGGGCGGAACGGGGTCATTATCAGGAATTAGATCTCACCTCTTTGAGATGCTGATCCTTTGCAGCTGGAGCACAGATCACTGGGAATGCAGCGAGGTGCCTGTCAAGGGTTGTAAAGAGTGCCAGATCTCCACAAGTATTTAGCACCTTAAATGAGGAAGCATGGCCAAACTCATCGAACACTTTCATCTGGCCTTAACCTCTCTAAATGCAAATGATGGAAAATGGTTCCACTTTGTTGGAACATTGTGGGTACTGCATTGGCTCCTATTGGGGGAGGACAAAATATAGCTAAAGAAAAAAGTAACTGTGTGCTCAGTTCATGTTTGTAGGGTTCTTATACTGAAGCATGAGGACAAAAGGAGACAAATTCTTCCTGTGACCACTGGATACTGTGTCAATCTGATGGTCTGGGGGAAAAAAAGGTAGCAAAACCCTCATCAAGGTATGCACAAAGGGTGCTTTGGAAGCACAGTAGCACACCTCTAATGTGCGTGCTTTCTGATTGTTGGACTTGCTACTCTAACAGTCTTTGGTGCTCTTTTTTCATTTAATTTTACCTAAAATAAATGTTCCAATACTTTAAAATGCCATTTAGTGTTGAGGGAGCAGAAGAGAGAAATTGGAGAATAGTCTAGGACTTGTTCCTTCATGTTTTAAAATGCTTTATATATATACCCAAAATTTCAGTCCCTGCTTTATGCCTCTTTAATGCAAAATCAGTTATGTTGAAATTTACTCCACATACAAACCCACTACTACTTCATTCTGTGATTTCTATTTATTTCCTTAACAATAATTGTTGCGTTTGTTCTTAATAAGGATATATCTTTTCTCTTGCTTTGCTCTGCTCTGTCTGTTCTGTAGTAAACTTTGCAGTCAGTCTTTGCTACTGTGGTGGCAGGAGCACTACATCAAGTGGAGAACATTCTGCAAGAGTAGCTGGAGTCTTGTGTCATCTCCAGCCCTTCAGCTGCAGGGTGACTGGTGCAAATTTATGTTCATGCGTGGTACTTTCACTTTCCTGCAGAAGATTCTTGAATAACTATGTGTGATGTAAATACGTACACTAAGTGTGGTATTGTAGTTCAGTTGAGAAATGAAAAGGTTATAAAACCTGAGTTATGGAAGATCTGGTCAACATCGAGAGCAAGTGGCTCAGAAGCGTGATACAAAAGTTTTATTAATGCTTATTATGATAACAATTCTGAATTCTACCCGGTAAGACTTTTCACTTCTGTTAATTTTTATGTCCAGAGGGAAGTGATTTTTGGTTTTGTTTTCTTGCTTTACAGCTCGGTACTGCAATTGGCTTTTTGTTGCCACCTGTTCTGGTCCCGAATACACCGAATGATGTTGATCTCATGGCACATAACATCGGCATCATGTTCTACGGAACAGCGATCGTGTCCACTCTTCTGTTCTTCTTAGCAGGAGTTGGTAAGTCTTTAAATTACTGGAATTTACATGCTGGCTATAGGGACTGTTTACACTTAACACAGATGACTGCTCAAAGTAGTTGAGGTTACAGTTTTTCCAGTTTGCGTTCACTTACCTCTTGTACCAGAGTTATGCAACAACCATTTCACTCTATGTCGTGCTTCACATGGGGTGATTTCTTTTACAATATTTAGTTCTCTTTACTTCTTTGCTGCAGGGGCTTATATAATGTGAATTCACTCTGTTAATCTTACAATTTATATTCAAAGATCTTGGCATATTGCAGGTGGAGTCTGTCTTTGACCATATTTTAGTAGCAATCAGATGTGACCAAATAACACATCCTTTGTGGATGTGACTTAGCTCTTCCATGAGGAAATCTAGGATTTTTTTCATGGAGTTGTTTAAACTACAAGTCAATCTTCTGAAATTCATCAAGCTGAAACTCTTCCAAAAAAAGAAAAAAAAGCATATTAGTTTGGTAGAGATGAATCACACATTGTTCCTTCTTCTTTTTCTGCAGTGTTTGAAGAGAAGCCCAAATACCCTCCCAGTCACTCTCAAGCAGTCCTGCAAACTAAACCTCCTGAGGATTACTCCTACAAGCAGTCCATTATTAACTTGTTCAAAAATATTCCATTTTTACTTCTGCTAATCAGTTATGGTAAGTGGTGCTGTCTGCTTGTAGTCTGGCATAAAGGTTCAAATGCAGGCCTGAAGCACATAGAATTTTAATAGTGGGTGTTTTTTTTATGGGGGAGGGAATGTCAAACTTTTATTTACTCTGGTGCCAGTGCTGACAAATCTGTAAGGATGTAAAATACTGCTTTATAGGTCCAGTGAAGAGTTTTTACCTGGCACATAAAAGGTTTTGTGTTGTGGGTCTTAGATGTCAGAAGATGAAATTTTTAGGGTAACAAATCTGCATGCATGGCTGCATCTGGAATGACTGAAGCTTTTTTCTTGGTACTGCAGGTATTATGACTGGGGCATTTTATTCTGTCTCCACATTATTAAATCAGATGATAGTAACTCATTATGAGGTAAGTTCCTTGGATCTTATCTTTCTCTTTTTCACTGTGCATTTGCAGAAGTGATATTTGTTTTGTAGGTGCTATGTGTGCTCAGACATTTGGTTTCTTTTATACCTCTGTACAGTTTCTTGTACTTTGGGAGTCATAGGAATGTTTGTTTGCACTTCTGACTGCCAAGAGGTCTGAACTTGACTCTGAATGGAAGCAAGTTATTAATGAGCACCATATAAATATTTGTTGAAAGGGAGAAGACGTGAACGCTGGGAGAATTGGCTTGACACTGGTGGTGGCAGGAATGGTGGGTTCGATTATTTGTGGTTTGTGGCTGGATTACACTAAAACATACAAGTAAGTGTGGGTAGGCATGTGTGGGGTTAGGGGTAGGAGAGTGGTGCAATTGCATTAGGAAAATACTCCAATGGAAGGCCTGAAATGAGCAGCTGATGAAAAGCAGTTTGTCCCTGATCTTTTAGTGGCCTTGATGGAGACAAATTTCTGCGGCTACAGCGAAGGCTTGAGACTCATACTGGTTATTGGCCAAAAATTAAAATGAGGGAGCAGAATGTAAAGATGCAAAGGGATTTGTCTTCTACTCCTGTCCCTTCAGGAGTGTAAGGGAAGCACTGTAGGTCCTACATACAGTGGCCAAGTGGCCCAGTAGGCTTCTTCTCCTAGGAAAGCATAACGTCTCAAAGCCTACCCTGCGTTGCTCTGTAAAATGGCCAGCTGATGGATTCTCAATTTTTTTATGCTACTCTTGAGCCTATTAGTAAGTGTAATGTTTGCTTTAATTCAGGGGATGGCCATGGAGCAGAGCTCTCTTCTGGGGTAGGAGCTCCTGGGTCCATCATCCATGGTGTGGTGCCCCCAGGAGTGAGCACTGCTCTGGAGCACTGTTTGTGATGGAGTAGCTCTCCCCTGTGACTCTTGGTACATTATGTGCCTCTACAAGCCTAATGGATGTTAATGCTGTAGATTGGCTTTGTTTCTGCTTGTGTTTTGGCTTATAAATATGTGCTTTAAGAATTTGGAAGACATACCTTATTCCAGATTCAAAATAAATAGAACTCTGTAATGAGGCTTGTTTGACTTGCCTCTTGGACTTTTATTGCTAATCGTGTTGGACTCGGCTGCTCCTGTGTTGATGTATTGTGTAATGGGCGACACTGCAGAGTGGCCAAGAGGTACAACATAGCAGAGAACTAAAATAGTCTTTTGGTAATAGTGTGTGCTGTGATTGTCCATTCTTTGAGAGTCTGAATCAGGATCTTTAGCCTTGAGTTAAGCAGCCAGATAAGCAAGACAGCAAAGAGCTCAGGAATGGGTATGTGCTCACTGCATGCTAAGTTTGAGGCGTGAAGCAAATTGTATAGCTTTAAAATGGCTTATGTAATGTTCATGTTGTCCTTCCATGCTTCAGCAACGTGCTATGGCCTTCTATTAACAATGTTAATTTTTTGTTGTTGTTGTTGGGTTGCAGGCAAACTACTTTGATTGTTTACATTCTCTCCTTCATTGGGTTGCTGGTATTTACCTTCACCCTGGACCTCGGATACCTTATAGTAGTGTTCGTGACTGGAGGAGTGCTTGGGTGAGCAATTAAAGAGCACTACAAGGCTTACTGCAGTTCTGTTCTGAAACAGAAATGTTTTACCTGGATAGCTCTACCGTGTGTGTCCTCTGTCACCATGATCTCAGCCTATGCCTTTAGCTCACAGTACAGATAGAGCTTCACCTTCTGTAACATCAGACTAAACCTAAAGTAACTCTTCAGTTAATTTCACTTACCATTTTTATGGACCTAAGAGAAGTCTCTATGTGGTAAATTTGTTTGGTTCCAATGCAAAAAGCTGTCTGCAGTGAAGTTGAAGCTTTCTCTTGACCAGTGTGTAGGTGATTAGAGTTTAACTGAGCAGATCTGGGAAGACTGGCTTCTCTGCATTTTGATTAATCTATACTTTGACAGCCCAAGCAGCATGCTGGTTGCTTTGTTCGCTGTGCTCATTTGATCTAAAATCCTCAAGAGGTGCTGAGGGAATGTTGCTGTATTCAAACAGAGAAGTCAAGATAAAACCAGAAATGTCTTGAGAGTTTCAGTTTAAAAACCAGTCAAGCACCCTCAGCTGCATTAAGCCCCTTCTCTTCCCACCATTCATTGATCCCCTCAGCTTCTTCCATAGCAGCTTCCAGGAGGTGTTCCAGTGCACAGTCTCACTCATGGTCTCTTTTTCTCCTCCAGCATGGATATTTGGGCTGATCAAATGATGATGTTTGTGTATGTCTTTCATTTGAAAGTAATTGGCTTGAAGTATGGAGTGCCTTGTGGACTTGTTAGAAAAGGTTGTTTCATATGTGTGGTGGTTATGGGAAATAGGACAAACATGTTGTAAGAGCTTTGGCCTAAAGAGAAAGATGTGGGGCTAAAATTCTTGGATCATCCTGAGAGAATGAAGTGGTCGCTATTATTTGGAGTTATTGAATTCTGTTAAGTCATGAACACATGACAGTTTAGAATCCCAGCTAATTCATAATAATTCGTGTGTGTATGTTAGGTTGTCTTAGCTGTAGTCACAGATGAAGGCCACACCTGTCATCCTCTTACTCTTCTCTTCAACAGGTTCTTCATGACTGGCTATCTTCCACTTGGATTTGAATTTGCTGTGGAAATCACATATCCGGAGTCTGAAGGCACTTCCTCAGGTCTCCTTAATGCATCAGCACAGGTTACAGCATTTTGTTTCTTCAAGAGAAGTAATGTTCAGGAAGGCCACTATGCTCAAGTCTAGGAAGGCTTTCTTAGACTTAGCTAAGTCTCTGTTCTGTTACTATAGTCCTGGGTTTTTTTTAAATTTGATTTGTAGAAGATGGAACTTTTAAAGGTAAAATGATGACTCTTTTCTGTGTGATCCTGATGAAGTTACTTGTTTGTTTATAGATATTTGGGATTGTCTTTACACTTGTTCAAGGAAAGCTCACAACAGACTACAGTCCTCGTGCAGGAAACATCTTTCTTTGTGCTTGGATTTTTGTGGGCATTATTTTAACAGGTAATTACAAGTGCAGGTAATGGTTTGTCTTTAATGTAAAAATGTGGATGCTTTTAGGATGTTGTTGTTAATATATGGGCAGCTATCTGACCCCCATTTCTTGAGACATGTCTTGAATTTGAGACAGATGTCCACCTCCAGAGTGGGGTGAGAAATGGAAGCAAATGCATAAATGGAGGCAGTTTGCAGTTTTCCAAATGCAGAAAATTGCTGATGCACTCTGGAACAGTGCCGGTGACTTACACATGTTGACTTACAACTGTACTGAAAGTGCTAAAACTCTCAAACTTTTCTTTAAGTTCTTGTTTAAAAGATTTTGTCATTTGCTGCCTTGCGTGCTTTGTGAGGAGCAAGTTCAAATTGCAAGGAGTGAATACGGGTACTTTGAAAATGTGCTGAAAGCAGCTTCTGCCTGCTTTCTCCATACAAACATTTCCCTTGAAGTGCATGTCACTGCAGCGGTGTGAACCAGCTTTCTTTTTTCCTTTTTTTTTCAGCCTTAATAAAATCAGATTTGCGAAGACACAATGTGAATTCAGGGATTATGAACGTGGACGTTAAAGCTGTAAGTGGTGACTCTTTTACCATGATTGTATTACCTACTTGAATGCTTGACTTCTACTGGCGTAACAGTATCAGCTGCAAAAGAATAATTGACAAAATTTTATGACTGATTTCTTGCTGGTTTTGTACAACAGAGGCACATGGGATGCTGCCCTCACATATCTGTTTTTCTCCTTAACTCTGTAAAAAAACTGAAAAAAATTCTGCTCTCATATTTCTTTTGAATTTTTGAATTTATTGATTATTTGAATTTTAAGTGGCTAATATTTTATTGCTTGAATCTTGCTTTTTTGTAATAGCAGGGTAGCATTGTAAATTGTGATTATTGTGATAAAATTTTTGTCTATTGGGTTATGAGGCCATCCTATAGACTATGTATTTATTTGAAGTATTTGCAGTCCTTTCAGATGAAGTCGGTGTCTGATAAACAGAAGCCATGCTGGAGCTTCTATACAGTGCTGCATAAAAAGCTGGGTTTGTTCTTCTGACAACACTCTCAATTTAAATGCAGAGTGACCATAGCATTTTCTGATGAGCACAAGGTTCCGTGTTTCAGCAGCTTTTCCAAACTGCCACAGTTACTAGTAGAACTAAAGCTCTCAGTGGAAAATTTTTTTAGTGCTGTAGATTTTTGATTGTTTGAATCAAGATATGAGAGCTTTTTGGAGTTAGACATTGCAAGATCCTCTGCTGTGCGTTTTGCATAGGTGTTCTGCATGTCCAGCAGCTTTTGATAGTCTGTGACCTGCACACTGTTAGTGTCTGTATGAGGTTCAGAAATTCCCAAGCTGGTGCTGTCTGAGCTAACTTGAACCTGAAACCTGTGCAGCTGCTCAGGGTGGCACCCTGTGGGCTTCCCAGCCAGGCTTGGGGCTCTCTGGGGCTGTGCAGGACTCATCTGCTTTCCATTATCACCTCATTAATTAGCCTAGATGGGGACACAGCTTCATTCATATTAGCCAGGGTGTCAGAAAAGCTGCAGTCCTTGCCCTGATGTTGCCATGCAATATTGAGACCTGCCTGTGTTAATAATGTTCAATATCTCTTTGATACTGAACCTTGATCAAGATTCTACTGTGGTTAAATGTAACAGAGAAAAAAAGTGGGGAGTTAATCTTCATGTGAAAAATATTTATACGTAGTAAATATATATACACTTTAGAGTTATACTGAGAAACTAAATTCTATGTTTGGTCTCTTTAATTACAAAAAGAAGAGAAAATAGGTTTTTATATAATTGCATAATTGGACTAATTAACTACTAATATTATATTAACTAATATAGTATTGAAGTCTAACCTAATAATTCCCCAAGAATACTGAGTTTGAGAATAATTCTGTTGAATAACTGCTTAATTCCTGTTGTGTTTTTATTTTTTTGTCTCCCTCTTCAGGTACCGGTTGACAGTCCTGTAGAACCTGAAAGCACTACATTAAAGATTCAGTCAGCTTTATAAAGCTGAAGGAAGGTGACTTAGAGATGCACAAGTTTGGTTAGATATGGAACAATATGAGCTAGTGGAATCACTGGATTTGTGTGTACGAGTAGTGAAATGTGTTTGTTGATATTGGTGGTAGTTGTGTGTTGGAAGTTATGATACTCAGTTCATTTTGCCCAAGATGCAAACAATTTACCTTTGTATGGAATATTTATTTTAACATTTTCAAGTTTTGCAGTTTCATTAGTAAAGAGCTGTGTGAACACTCTCCACAGTAGGGAGATGTGCATTCAGGATGCATACTTGAAAAAAATCAGGAATCTTGAAGTACAGTTGTCATGATCAGAAATATCTAATCTTCTTTTCTTGTTCAGTCTTGCTGGTGTACATGAAAAGTCAAAGAGTAGGGAGATGCACAGCAGGAGGATGTTCACGAGTTCATTTTTAATTTTAAATGTATCTGTATTTGAATATAAGCCAATGATTCCTTCTGGAAAAATGATAGCACAATACTGAAAACAAGAGATGACGTGTGTGTTTCATACTGGCATCTGACATTTCTTTTGCCTTGAAACTTCTTTATAGATATCAGAAGGCAGATAAGAGAAAACACTGTTCTTTCTATAGCTTTATTGTAGCATTTCTAGGGAGATTTAAAAAGTTTCTCACTAGATAAATTGGAGAAAAAACATTATTAAATACAGTAAAAAGGAGGACAAAGGCCTTTGATATCTCTATTGTGAAGCATTTATAAGCAATGGAACACTACGACACAAGTTTCCTCCATGGAATATTTTGAGTGCTTTCTCAATTAAAGAGAGAGGAGTATGTGTTTACAAAGAGCCAGTGCCTTTACTTTGTAAAGAAGATCCCTGCCTCATCTTGAGTTTAATCAGTGCTGCTGAAGAAATTCCATTTTGTGTGTTAAACCTCTGAATATTTGTGGAATATCAGAAAATGTGTTCTGTCCTTTTTATGAATTGTATCACTTGTCTCATGTGAAATTCCTGTGCTTGTGTAACTTAAATCATGTCTTTTGCAGTTTGTTAAAAGCTGTAAGGATGACTGAAATGAAAATAGTGATATTTTCACTTTCTCTGATCAAATAATTCCTTTTATACCATCTTAGCTGCAATATGAGCAGACTTCATTAACAGTAACTTTTTGTTACTTCATTTTTCTGTATTTGGGATGGCAACTTCTCACTGCAGTGCTTTTGAAACTTTTCTCCTTTACCTTGTGCTCTATCTACACTCCCACAGAACTGATAGCACTAGAAGAATGCTATTGCTGGGAAATTCAGACCTGGGTTAGAGGACTTTTTGGAAACATTTAATTTTTGAGCTCAGCAAACTGAGCCTGCAAGTTCAGTGCCATTAATGATGCTGTGTCTTTGAGTTGCCACAGATGCAGTGCCATCCAGAAGGTGGAATCCTACTCAAAGTTTTCCACAGATTGTTACAGTTGGGGATGGGGGATTATTTAACTCTGTGGTGGTTTCAGCTGGGCTAGTTAATTTTCTTCACAGTGGCTGGCATTTGGATTTGTGCTGAACACAGGGTTTATAATATAGAGATGTTTGTGTCGTTGCTGAGCAGGGCTTACACAGAGCCAGGGCCTTTTCTGCTTTTCATACATCAGAAAAGGCAGGGAAATTGGGAGTGCATGGGAAGCTGGGTGGAGCCCCAGCCAGGACAGGTGACCCTGACTGACCAAAGGGATATTCCAGACCATGTGACATCATGTTCAGTGTATACAGTGGGGGGCAGAAGGAGGAAGGGAAGGATGTTTGGAGTGATGGTGTTTTCTTCCCAAATAGCCATTGCACTTGATGGGGATGGCTGAGCACCTGCCTGCCCATGGGAAGCAGTGAATTGATTCCTTGTTTTTCTTTGCTTGTGTGTGTGGCT
This sequence comes from Thryothorus ludovicianus, assembly GCA_013397245.1. Classification (NCBI taxonomy): domain Eukaryota; kingdom Metazoa; phylum Chordata; class Aves; order Passeriformes; family Certhiidae; genus Thryothorus; species Thryothorus ludovicianus. The sequence continues at coordinate 32,285 of VZTB01005220.1, forward strand.
TCTGCTTTCCCTATTAAGCTGTCTTCATCTCAACCCATGAGTTTTCCAGCTTTTACCCTTCTGATTCTGTCCTCAATCCCATGGGAAGGGAGCGAGCAAGCGGCTGCCTGGGGCTTGGTGCATGGCTGGGGTTAAACAACAACAAACTCCAAGGTAGTCACCGAGTACAATAAATATCATTAAAAGCTTTTCTTTTTTCGGTGTAGACTCAGGAAAATCCTTTTGTATAAAAGGGGCCCTGAAAACTTATCTTTCTAAGCTTAGCCTCTAAATGTGATGATCTTGATTTAAACATTTTGCATGAGAAATGCTTTAGACAGGGGAAGACCTATCAGAATAAACCAAGCACGCTTGGAACACCTGCCTTGCCAAAAATGTTCATGTCTCTTTGCCAGGTCCAGTGCTAGGGAGAAAATGGCCAGGCCTTGCTGCTCTTGGGGAGGTGAACTCTAGAACTTCTAGAGTCCACTGCTGAAGTAGCTGAATACAGAAGAAATTAACTCTTGGCTATTCAAATGGCAGGCAAGGATATAGGAGTGAAAGTAGAGATGCTTTCGTTGTATCAGTCCTTTACACTGAAGCTGCACCATCAAGGGATGTACACCTTGAGTGAAAAAAGTGAAAGTTTCTGCCTTGTGGCATGTGTGGGTGGCTTTTCCCTTTGGAAAATTTATAATAATGTGTGCCAAAATATATATAATGTTTTTCAGCAAGACACAGATACAGAAAATATTTATGTTCATGGCCCATGGTTGCTTTGACTTTTGGTGTTGCAAAATCTTAACCAGATAATATTTTTGTAGTTTTGGGAAATTGTTTTCAAATGTCCAGTAGAAAGTCTTTGGCAGTATCCAGGGTGTTTGCTGACCTGTTCAGAACACATTGTTCAAAATCAAAATTTGAGTCTTTTTCTTTCTTTCTTAAAATTTTTTTAATTCCATTCTTCACTGCTAGTTTCCAGTTTGTTTAGTTATGTTCAGATGATTATTGAAAAAATATTCTAGTTCTGGCTCCTTGTGATATTTTATCTTCTGCCAAATTACTTGGCTACCTTCTTGAAAGATTGAAATAAGATTCTGGCTTCCTGGAAACCCTGCTGGGTCCCTGAAAAGAAAATATTCCTAATAATGAAGGCCTAATTACATCCTGGATTTAATATTGCCCTTCTAAAAGGAGCTTGAAAGCTGGAAACCTGTGAGCTATTTTCAGGCCATGATAAAGTGTTTAAATGAAAGGCTCAGCAGCAGAATAAAGAGCAAATCAGTATTTTTTTATGCGATAGTCTTATCTGTCAGGAAATTGAGGTTCTAGCTCACGTCAGAAATAAATTTGGAGTAGTTGAGGCTTTGTGGTTTTTGCTTTTAATTTCTGGGTTTTAGCAGGCAACATCCACTCTATCAAACATAGAATCATAGAATGTTAAGAGGTTGGAAGGCACCTTAAAGATCATCTGGTCCCAACCCACCTGCCATGGGCAGGGACATCTCCCACTGGACCAGGTTGCTCAAGGCTGTATCCAGCCTGGCCTTGAACACTGCCAGGGCTGGAGTGTCCACAGCCTCTCTGGGCAACCTATTCCAGTGTCTTTTCATCCTCACTGAAAAATTTATTTCTGATATCTAAATTAAATTTCCTCTCTTTCAGATTGTACCCATTCCCTCTTGTCCTGTCACTACAATTCCTGAAAAAGTCCCTCCCACTTCCCTGTAGACCCTCTTCAGATATTGGAAGGTTGCTATGAGTTCTCCATGCAACCTTCTTAGCCTGGAAGTTCCACATGCATCTGGAATTGGAAACAGGATTTCAGACTCTTAGCCTTGAGATCCTGGCTCAGTCCCCCAGCAAGAGTAGAGCTGGGGGCTAAAAATCCTAACTATTTAAAAAGGTAATTGTATCATGAATGGAACTGCACATCAGCTGGGAGAGGATGGTGTAAGAAACCAAGTGAGGAGAGGCATCCCAATCCCATGCACCAACTTTTGCTTTTCAGTTTTCTTTTTTTTCAAGTGTTCAGGAGAGCTCTAGAGGATGCAAGAGAACACAGAGTGGGGAGCATAAACAAGAGGACTGCCCCCAAAGTACCCAGGAGCCATGCAGGTTGTGCAATTGAAAACTTCCAGCTACAAAATTTAGAGATTAGCCTTAAAATTAGTTATTTTCTTTGTGTTTCTTCACAGCCACGTTACTTTTGATTTCAGTGGAAGAGACTCAGAGAACATTGACATATTTTTATTTAGGATTCCTATCATGGCCTTAAACCCCTCATTTCTATTGGCTGGGTGTGAAAATACCAGACCTGTAGGGCATAGTCTGGAATTACTGATAGGTAAGTCCCTCAGAACAAGTATTTGTAGATGGGTGCTTGTCTTTAGTAACTTCTCTTTCTGTTGCTAAATGCCCATGTTTTACGAGGAAGAAAGAACATGGGGAGAAGTAGCAAGAATCCATATGAATAATTTCAGATTAATAGTGATGCCTTGAGAGGCTGCCTAGAACAGAAGCTAGACAGTGTTAAAGGAATAAAGTAGATGTTTATTAAAAGGCCTTCAAAGGATGCACCTTGGGCAGTGCTGTTGGGTTATGAGAGATGGGGTCTACTGAGAGGTGTTTTAAAAACTGATTTATTGGACAATCAGTATCCTTAAAGGTGTTACATGTAACGCCATGGTGTCAGAAGCTGAGCTCGTTCTAGTTACAATGCTCAATCTAGTTACAATGCCTTTTAAGCATTTCTTAGCCAATCCAATATTCCCACAAAGCTTGCTAATAACTTTTACACCAATCATCGACTGCTTTGTTTTACATAGTCCTACCATGATGCCTCTTTTCTTATCTAGTCATGTAACACTACACAAACTTGTATTGATACATCTTAAGTTTCTCACTAACTCTACAATAAGTTCTATTGTTAAACTTTAACATCTACTATCTTACATAACATGCTTTTTTGTTAATATAAAGCTTATTTTTACTTAAGGTATATTTCTACTTAAACTATAAACCCACTTTTTACCTCTTGTCTGTGTGACTTTGACTGCAGCTGTGTGAGCCTTCTCCAAGGTCTCAAGTCTAACATTGTATCCATCTCTATCTCTGAGCCTGCATGCACTGGGCTCTGGGAATTCTCTGTACCTCCAATTCCCACACAGGACAAGAGCCCGGCCGTGGCTCCACCCTGGGTCACGCGTTTTCACACTTTTATAAGTTTTGATCTGTTTACACATTGGGGTTAATTGTCCAATTACAGCTATGAAGGTTATGAAGTCCCATCCTCCCAGATTCTCAGTTCTCCTCAATTTGCTGTTGTTTTTACTTTTTGGGCCTGAAGCTGCAATAGTGTCCTTGGTTCTCGGGCTGGAAAAGGATTGTTTTGTCCAACCACCCTGTGAAGAGAACTTGCTAACCCTTCATAGGAAGTTCAGTAATGCAATACAGAATCTGGAAAATATGAAAACTAAAATTTAAGGCATCAACAGGGCTTTTCTAACTTCAGCCTCTTGGTCATCTCTTTTGTTTAAGGCAGTCTGTGTTTCAGAGACAATCAGCGGAGTGTGTAATTAGAGCTGCCAGTCCAGGTTGCCCAATGAAAAAATGGGGGTTTTTTGATAAACACTTGGACTACCTTGTACATCTATAACCAAGTGAAATTGGGTTAAGCTGTAAACATTTATTGTTTTCTTTTTCCATTTTGTGAGCTCACTAGTTTTCCTGTGTGAATGAGAGTGTGTGACCTTTACAGTTGTTTTCTTTCAATATATGTATGTACCTCCTTCTCAAATGTTACAGCCTATTAATGTTTCATGGAGCACAAGCTGTCATTGTACACAATAATACGATTGCCCCCAGCCCCACCATTTGATCTGAAGTCTGTGAAGAGGGAGAAGTGATCTTAATGCAGGAACTGGAATGAATTAAGCAAAAAAATGTCCAAAGACAAATGTACTTCTGTGTAAGACCCATGTTATTTACTGTGCTACTCACGAAGATAACAAAAATGTTTTGCTGTAATATTTTGGTTTTTTTAATGTCCAATTCTTTATTTCAAGAGAAAATTAAAAGTTCTTAATGAATATTCTCTGATTGCAATACTGTATGTATGTGTATATGTGGATGGCATCATTCCTCACCGTTATATGTTACTAATAAAGTCTATAATGCCTAAATTGATTGGAGCCAAGACTAACATTTTTGACAGCTGCTATTACAGCTGCTGATCTAAAAGTGATTTTTTTTTCCCTTAGAACCTGCCTTTTAATGTAGTAAAATGTATATGACTCACTATGTCATTAATAAACATACATGTACACACAGAGTGCATGTATGCAAGGCATAGAAATTTATTCTACACAAGAGTATTGTCATCTAGAGAAATTTTTTCAGGGTATGGTATTAAAATACTAGCATTGGTAGTTGAGTTGTACTGCTCTAACACAGAAATTTCTCTTTTGCTTTGGAAAAGGTGTGTGAGGAAAAGAAAGTGCAAGTTAACTCCTAAAGCAGAGTGGTCCAAAGGCAGCTTCTTGAGGGTAGCGCAGATATTTTTTTAATGAAGCACTTGGTTGCAGAGAGATTATCTGGGGAGAGAGGGTTGGATAACTTCTGAGACAGGATAACAGTGAAACATAACGTTCAGTTATGGCTAAAATCAAGAGCTGTCCTCAGTGGAAGCACAGCAGAACCCTTGGGAATGCTCTGCAAGGGTTCTGGCACCTACCCACAGGCATTTAGCCCAGGTGTGAGCCAGGCAAATTTGAGGAACCTGCTTCAAAGTAAGTAGAGTTGTGGTAAGAAAATGTTTCAGTTTTTTTTATCTCACTTCTCCACAAAGCTGGGATTTTCTCTCAGCTATTTTGATATAGGAGGTGCTTCACAGAAGGAGGTTGCACATGCTGCAGAGCCCAGCCAACACAAGCCTTGTGTCATAAAGCAACACTAATATGCAGTTCAACACTGGATTGAACTTTCAGGTGGGTTCTTTGTTTTACAACCAGGACCACAAAGTCATGTTCATTTTATACCTTTATGAAAGCTGCAGGCAATATCCCCACTCAGCACTGTAATTTAAACATTCCCACAGATAGGAAGGAGCAATCCCAGAAAATTATTATTGCCTAAAGTTTCTTTGGTGTTGGAGTTCTGGGGTTGGTGGTTTGTTTTTTTTCTTTTTTCTGGTTAGATTCTCAGTCCTTCACAGAAAACACTAGAAACCTCATCAGGTGAATGGGAGATGTGATGCCATCCTGACTGTGATTAGTCAGATAATAATTTCTATAGCTGGGAGGAAGCCCTGTGATCCAAGGCTAACAATTATTACCCTTTCCAGAAAGTGGTGTGGTTTGTGTATGGGTAAAATAGGCACATCCCTAACAGTCCAGCTGCTTCCTGAGCTGGAAAGGTTTCTTAGAAGTCTGCTGGATTTCCTTCTGTCTGTGCTTCACAATGAACTAACCCTATCTGACCATGTTCTAAATCAATATTTACAGCTCTGTTAAACAACAACTTTTCAGAAAACAAAACAATAATATCCTGAACTTTGTAGAAAGAACCTCAGCAGAGATGTCACAAAGGCTAAGTATTGGCAATGGTTAGGTATAATTACTGATTTGTGAGTAATTATATATTCGTGAGTATAAAGCTAATATCTGCTTAATATCAGGAATCAAAATTCAGCCCCTAGGATAATAATTTCCAGCATTTCCTCAGTAAATTGCTTCTGCTTGTAACAGTGTTTATACCATGAAAAAGGCAGTAAATAGTATCTAAAGGGCACTGTCAATATTATGGCCCTGTGTTATGAGTTTCCAGAAGCAGGCAAAAGATTCTACAAAAGCCATAAACTCCATGCAGATGGAAAAGTCCCAGGGAAGTATTGAAAGATTCAGAAGTTTTTCTAGCCTGCTTTAGGCTGAACCAGAGTTCCCACTTTCTTTTTTCAGAATGGGGCAGTCCAAAGGTCTTTTGCATGATGATCACTAGTTTGGTTAAGGTAATAGAGGGACTGCAGAATCAATTATTCCTTTAGGAATCATATTTTTCAGCTAGGTACCAAGAGAAAAAGAAGTTAAAATATAACAGTGCAGTTTCCAAGGCTGTGCATGGTGTTTTCTCCACTAAATATTGGAAGGCAACTTGATTTTCTTGGAATAATTCATCAGCTGATTCTGAACAACCCTGCAGGCATTAGACAGAACTACATCCTGTGTGGAATGATGAGGCACTGTCCCACAGGGGTGAGAGTGACTCAACCAGGGATCGTTAACTGGCTCCAGGGGACTTGAATTTGTGTTATCTTCTGCTCCCAATGAACAACTGAATTTTCTTTGGGCCTTAATGCTAAAAGTTATTGCCTAAAGTCTAGAAATACTGTGATTTCTCATCTTGTCACTGCCCCAGTGAAGCTTCAAAAGGGTAGAGAAGCCCTCAAAGGCTTGGAAGCGTGACAAAGTTGCCCAAACCAGACTGTCATCAGCAGAGATACAGAGGTCCCTCAGCTTTTGGGGAACAGAATGCCCCATGGTCAGTGTGATTTTTCTCTGACCTACTTCATCTGCTCAGAATGTGAGAATCTCATGAGGGTTGAAATGTCTGTGAGCACCAAGAACATTAGGGAGTCTCCTCAAAATCTGCAGCTTGCATGATTACACAGCATTCCTGGGTTTGATTCCAAAGCCAGAAGGTGCTCTGTGGGCTTCAGTTTTCTCTGAAAATTGCTATAATTCACATCATGGCAAATAATGAAGATGGCTGAAAAAAGTAATTTTGCTCCAGATTACTGTATTTCCTTTAAGAGCTTTATTTTTAAAATTACCATGGTATTTGAATTTTACTGTCATTTTCAGGTGCTTCTGCAGCATTTTGATTACTCTTCAATCATTCTCTGGAAAGGGGGACTCTTAATCTGCAGAGCAGTCTCTCCCAGGGATGCTTGAAGTGATGCTTCAGATCAAAAATCGTTTAATGAAATCATCAGTGTCACGATGACAACACCTTGCAGCACCATGGCATTGAGAACAGTAAATCACACATTTCTCTTTGCAGGTTTCACACAACATCTCAATTCAAAGGCTTTTGGTGTTTGGGCATGTGACATGTTCTATTGCTAGGTTTAATAACCTTTCCAGTCTACTTTTTTCCTGGAGAGAAAACACATTTGAGGAACTTTAATACACAAGGAGGACATTTGGTCAGTGTTTCCTAACTATTCCTAGGGGGCACAGGTTATCCCATAGCAGAAATAGACTGCTTAATTTATTTCTGTTCAGCAGCAACAATTGTGCTTCTAACCTCCAGCAGGCAGGGGTTTATTGCAGTACATTCCTCTCTCCACAGAGACAGGGATGACTCAGGTGCTCACTTGGCAGTGGAGGTAAGTCCTGGCTCTCACCTTAGGTGCCACCACTGGCAGCTAGCTCCCTTGTGATAAGGCCCCTGGTGCTGACGATTGCTGAAAAGAAATCTCATTTCTAGGTAGCAGACTTTTTTTCAGCCACTGCCTCTTTTTATTACCTGTATTTTTATTATGCAGTTACCCTGGGAAAAAAAAAAAGTGATTGTACTGGGTAGTTTACCCTCTGATTAAAGGTCAAAGAATGAATGAGTTAAAAAAATATTGGCAATATTTATGGAAGGTTACATTAGTGTTTTCTTGTTTTTGTAAGCAGAGCTTGCTGCAGAGAACAAATCATGTGATATGGTGTCAAGTAAGACCTTCACACCTAACTGTATTGATGTAATTATTTTCCAAGGCTACTGCAATGTTTGAGACTGAAACTTTGGAACAAGACAGGAGTAAGGCAGGCTAATTGGGATGCTGATGTTGTACCACTCAGAAACAACAGTTTCACTTGTATGTGATGCCATCAGCTGTGGACCAGAGTGAGGTGACAGTAGGAAGTATAGAAAAGGCTGTTTCAGTCAGCAAAGGCTCAGTCAGGTTACTGGGACATGCTGACCTGCAGTGGGGAGTGGAAAGTGAAAATCTGCAAACAAGTTTTGGGGAAGGTCTGATTTATAGGCTTCTCATGACACTTTGATATTTTTTTTATGCTTTTAAAACTATTTTTTAATGCAAGGAAATCTTGCCTGTTGGACTAGTCAGAGAACAACTGGAGTCCATCTCGTCCCATCTAAAATAAACACTGTAATGATTTGTTGCAGTAGAATTATTGCAGGAGATCCTGACTTGCTCAGGCAGAAATCAAAACATGCTGCTGAAGTTCTTCATTGGTGCAGCCAAAGCAGCTGATGGCTGTTTTATCTGCTAGTCCATTGCAAAATAAACAGCGTATTAAGAGTTCTCAGAAAGGGCTACCCTGGGGAGAGCTCCAAGGAAGCACACCCTCAAGCATTTCTTTTATAGCCTGCTTTTTTTTTTTTTTTTTAAAGTTTGCAGGACATATTTATCTTCCCAGTGATCACAGGGAAATTTTATGAATACAGAAAGTTGTTCTTATAGGTTACGCAAATCGCTCCTGCAAACTGGTGCCAACAACCATTCCCATATTGCCATGGTTACATCCTTATCACAGTCTGACCTTTCATTTCATTACTAAAAAATATCCCATTCCAGCATAACATTCAATTTAGGAGAAAAAGCCCCAAACAAACAAATTTTATATTCCTTTCAAAGGATCAAATGAGGTCACTACGGTCTTTTCAGGAAATGGGCCAATATTTGCATTGCAATAATGCAATTTACTTACAGCAGGCAAACTTTCTTGACCTGTGTTTTTCTGCTGCCCTCTGCAAAGCTGAAGCACCTCTGTAGGATTAACCACTTTGGACTGCAGCTGCTCTGCTAGCTCCTAAATGCAGAAAAGGCCATTAAGATCACTTGGCTTGGCTTTAGCAGAGCAGTGTGCCCAAGCTGGTGTCAGGAAAACCCACGAACACCAGAGATTTATGTGCAAAAAGGAGACAGAGGAGTCCTGCATAAAGGACTTATTTAATTCACATAAAGGGAGAGAGTCCATTGGAGCACACACCCATGAGGTTTTCTCTCCTGAGGTTTTGGAAGGCTCAGTCTCCTTTCATCCTAAACTCCCAGCTCCTTGCTCTCTTCCTTTCCCCACTGGCTGAGGTACTGGGAAGGTACAGCCTTCCCAAACTGCCTGCCACATATTGCCCCATGAACCTACTGTTTTACCCCAAAGCTCAGAAACTCAGGCTTGTGCAGACCCCCACTGGTTTGGTTCAGGAGCCGAGCTGCCTGGGCTCTGCAAGGAGCCTGCTGCCCAGAGTTAGTAGAGACATTAAGCCCCATTTCAAAGATGTTAACACTCATACCTTCACCCATCAAATTGTTTGTAAAGACATCAGCTTTCCTCTAACTGGGATCATACCCAGGATTTAGGCTTTTGCACTGAGTGCTGCCAGCTGGAGATACTGGGCACATTTCCTGCTCCACCAGTAACTGATACTGGTACAGGGACCTTCAGCGAGTGCAGAGCACTTTAACTGACTGGGGAAACAACCCAGGCTCAGTCCTCTCCTGTTACCATCTGATGGAAGGAAAGAGGAAAAGATAAACAAGCTTTTGCTTCCCAGCACTGCTTTGGATGGCAGCAGATTTGAACATCCCCTTCTTGCACAAAAGGAAACTTCATCTGTTCCTAGGAGGGTTGGAGGAACACGTGTCTCCTTCCCCTGCAGGCTGGGGTGCTGGAGCAGCTCCCCTCTGCCTGCCTGCAGAGGCATCAAAGCAAATGCACCAGGGCCAGCTTTGTGACATGGCTGTGGCTCTGAGAAGGGTGCTGTTGTGGACTGGTACCCAGGGAATTGCCACATGGCCTGGCTTGGACAGGTCCAAGGTTGCAGAGCCAGGCAGGGCAGGGGCAAGAGCAAAATGCTGACCAGCCCATCTTTTGCTGCAGTGTTGCTGCTGGTCTTTCATTTCTGGGTTTGTTGCCCCCCTTATGGCCCTGGTAGCACAGAGTGGCATTCCTGTTCACAGTGAAAAGTATTTTTACATAACAAGGCTTGTTGATAGCAGAGCCTGGACAAGGCCTTACAAAGGTCTCAGGAAAGGCTGCAGATGTGCTGGCAAAAGATCTGCAGAGTAGAAAACTACCGAATTTCAAAGCAGCAAAGCAGTAGCAAGAGACCTCACAAGCTATGAGACAGCAAATGACATCAGTTGTCCCTTCCCCAGCCTGGTTGCAGCTCCCTCCTCTGAGGCCAGGTCAGGCTGGAGCTGCTGCCCAGGGAAGCCTTGTCCTGCTGGCTCCTTGCACAAGAAGGGCTGTTTGGAAACAATGGGTAATAGAGGAAGTGTTTTCCCAGACAAGCCCAAATAAATACGTGAAAGAACTTCCTCTGCTCAATATCACAGGGCAGTGAGGGTTTGCTGTGTGGCTGGGCTGAATTAATGGCTGCTTGCAAGAGGATGCTTTCAGAGGAAGGGGACAGTGGGACTCCTTGTGGGGGTGTAGGGGTGGCACTTTGGAGAAGTCTGCTTGGAAAAAGTGCTGGTGCTGTTATCACCTTGCTGCTGTGGTGCAAATTAAGAGCTATTAATTTTCCTGCACTTGGTTGTGTAATTGCACTGCAGGGCCTTTTGAATGCTGCATTTAAATGAGTCTGCAATTGGAAATAATGAAGGTTAAAACCCTCTTACATGATGATTCTATGATCAAATTAGTTCCTTTGACCCAATAATCAGCTGTGGTAGCAATGAGCTCTGCATTAAGAGTAAGGCTGTAGATCTGAGGTGTTACTCAGAGAGCTAGCTTTAGGAAGGTACATCCATACAAAGTGACTGAATTCCAAAGTCAAACAGGTCTGGCACACTGGGACAGAGCATAGGCAGGAGTCTGGTGCTCTGCAAACAGAGCAGGGGGCAAGGCAACTCTGTTGAGAGTCACAGCATCAAAATTAGGTGACCTCAGGTGGAGAAATCCATTGGATACTGGGGGCATGATGCATATCCCATCCTGCTTTTACTCATCTTGAATGTCTGTTCATAGCTAATACCAGGGAGGGCTTTGGCTAATCCAAAGCAGCATTATTCTATTTTTATGCTTAATTTGTAGCTGGCAAGAGGGTTATTAAGAATTTCCTTTAGTTGTAAGGATTTAGGGACTTTACTTTTATTTCCTTAGGCTGTTGTTTCAAAGTTGCCTTTAGTTCCAGGACCTCAGCTGACTTCTGCCCTGCCTGTCCAGCCCACAGCTGGCCCTGGACACATTGGCTGACCCTCTGGGAGTTCACCTTGTCACTCTTCCACCTGAGCATCAGGGAGGAGTGGGTAAGAATTTTTTTCTTTCAGTCCTGATTGAAAGTGGTCTGAATGCTGCAGGCTGCTGTGAACAGAGCTGTGGTGTCCAAACCTTGCCATGCCCCTTACCTGTCTGGCCAGGGAGTCCTTCCCTCTGGCATGGAGCACGCCCTGACAGGGTGGATGCAGGAGGCTTTGAACTGCAAAGCACAAAGCATCACTCTAATCTTCACCTTTCCAGGGTGGCTAAGAAGTGGGTGGGTGTAGAAAAACACAATCTGAAGGTTCCTGGCTGCTCTGGGCAGTGAAGCAGCACTGAGCAAGGCTCTGACAGACTCAACGTGGTTGTCTGTTCCAACAGGGAGCAAGGCTCTGTCATATACAGCACTGCCAGCTTGTGTATCAGCATCCTTGAGGATGACATTCTGCTGATATCCCAGCTCTCCAGGCTCTGTCACATGCAGTGTGCCTCTCAGATGCTCACACATGGATGCCACCACCTGCACAGTCCCATTATTTCTAAGATCCAGGTCTGAATGATTTTCAGGCTTTCCCCTGTTTCTGCTCCAGTGAACTTGCAGACTTTCTTGGCCTTCCTTTCTTTGCACTGCCTTGCCTGAGCCTCCCTTGGCTCCTTGAGAGCCCTCTCCTCTGGGTCTACAGCCACCTACAGCCTCTCTGGGTCTCTGTTTTTCATCATCTCCCATTGGGAACTCATCTTGGTGCTCTCACATCTTGCTGATGCTCAGCATCATCTGTGCTCCAGAAGTAGAGACTGTGCTTCCCCTGGGATCCTGCTCCTGCTTCCAAACCCAGCAGGGAGTGCGTGTGTGTGTCGTCTCTGCCCAGCATGGATGCACCTTTTCCCTCCAACTGCAGTTTCCTTGATGATTAGGGTAATGCAGGATACAGTGGAGATGGTGAAGACTTCACAGCAGCTCTAAATCCTGTATGACCTTTACCCCTTTCCCCCAGATTGTGTTGCCATTTACACACAGAGCCCCCACATTCGGCTCGGGGGGTTTCCTACACCGAAGTCCCTTGGGCTGGAAGCTGGCACTCTAAGCTGAAGCCCTTGATTTGCTGTAGCTGATGGAACAGCTTTTCACTGTCCTCCCTTCTGTTAAACCCCCTGATGAGATTCTGGCATACCATGTGGCCAGGGGACAGCAGGAGGATTACTGAAGGACTCACAGAGACATCGGCTCCTGTGGAGAGTGATTAGCAACTCAACATACACTCCTGGCTCCTGAGAGCCTTCGGGAAGCTGATTAGGGCACCGCAGAAATTTATTCCTGTCTGGGAGCCGGGGAGTGGCAGCAGTATCCGAGCGCATGGGCAGGGGACGGGAGCAAGGTTTTTCAGACCATTTGTATCTGATGGGGGGTCACTCCTGGCTCTGGGAGATGCATTACACTGACACCATTGTGCTTGACATGAAGAGCTGAAAATTCCCGTCCGAGCGTGGGCACAGTGGGCGCCGGGAGGGCAGCACCGCCAGGTCTCTGTCCGGACCGGGGCTCTCCTCTCCTCTCTCTGCCCAGTCCTCACCAGCGCCCGGTGCCTCTCTCGGCCGCGCTCTGCCTTCAGGCCGCGATCTCACTGCCACCACCGTAACGCTGAGCGCTTAACAGGGCATCTCCCAGCTCTGCTGGGGAGAACGGAACAGCCCGGCTCTCTCCGATGAGGAGTTTCATCCTCTGGAGTCCATCACACAGTGGGGACAGGAACCCACGGCTGGGCTCGGGCTGGGCTGGGCTGGGCTGAGCTCGGCTCGGAGGGGCCAGGCTCGGCTCGGAGGGGCCAGGCTCGGCTCGGAGGGGCCGGGCTCGGCTCTCCTGGCTTCGGCTGCGCTGGGCTCGGCTAGGCTCAGCTGGGGACGAAACCGCGCGGACTGCGCCGCCCGCTTGTGGTGTCCCGGGCTCGTCCGGCAGGGGGCGCCTCGCGGCGGCTCGCCCCGCCCCGCCCCGCTGGCCCCGCCCCGCGGCTCTGGCCCCGCCC
>VZTB01005220.1:45899-98897 GCA_013397245.1 Thryothorus ludovicianus
AAGGCGAGGCGGCCGCGTGTCCGCTGGTGCGGGAGGAGCGGGCGGCACGGAGCCCCGGGCCGGCGGCGGTGCGCCTCGGGCGGCCGGGGAGGCTCCGGGGCCGGGTGCGAGGGTGTGACACCACAGCCCGGGGGATGCTCTCGGGGCGCTGCGGAAAGGGATGGGGCATCTGCTGTCCGAAAGCGCCCAGAACGGGCTGCGGGGAGCTTAGGGGCTGCAGCTGGTGTCCTGGGGAATGAGCAGGACACCAACATTACTCCTTCTAGCATGGGGAGGAAAAGGCAGAAAACAAGAGTTAAATCTTCAGGGATTGAGGGAAGCGCTTTGTGCAATTTAAAGCAGATTTTTCGTGGGTTTTTTTTTTGGTTTTTTTTTTTTTTTTTTTGAGTACAGGCATTTCCTTAAACATAGCGTTGCTCCTCAAATGTAACAAGGGATTTAAAACTCAGACATTTATTTTCCAGTATGTGGAAAGTTTCCAAATGCTTTTGTCTGGTACGTTCCTCAGTACAAGCCCCAAGCAGCTCTGCCTCACCCAAGTCTTTTTCCTCCAGCCAGCAAATAAAGTGTTGATGTCTGCTGTTCTTCCAAGGCTTCTCGACACTGCTGCATTACTGATCACAATGTCTTTAACACTCTCTGCTTTGGCAGACTTTGGGCTTGATTCAGTCCTCACATCAGGCAGCATTAGTGTGAGCTGACCGCCGAAGTCTGGGTTGATTCATACCCCTCTGCGTGCTGGGCTGAGATGGTTGGGCTGCTGGTGTCATAGTCCAAGCTGTCAGTGATCCTGACATGAACCAGCTGCATGCCTGGTCTTTTCTTGGAGTAGAAAGGAAATTCTTTGCACAGGGAAGTTGAAAGCTTATTGCGTAGGGCTGTATTGAGAAGGTGCTTGTCAAATAAGATGCAGGCTAAAAGGCCTTTCTTCTCTCTTCTGCAATGTTTTGTCCAGGGCAGGTGCAAAAGGGACAATCTCTCCACTCTGCTCTCCTTGTGCTGGAACCAGCCTTTGTTTGGATGGGGGAGCATATCCAGCTGAAGAATAACCAGATTATGCTGAGTTTGTGGTTCCTTGGTGTGGTTCACCTTGTGGTTTTGGTTCATCTTATACCTCAAGCACTTGAGGTGGAAATGAAGGGGCAGGGAGTGGGCAGAACTTCTTGTTTCAGCAGCCTGACCAGCTTATGCCAGTCTAGATGGCCTGCAAACCCATTTGGTGTTAAGAGATGGCAAAGAACGTGCTAGACTTGACTTCCATCCTTTATTTCCCAGCTCCAGAGCATGTAACTTTTACTGGTGACACCTGTGGTGAGTGACAAAGCATCTGGCGAGAGGCATGTCAGTGGCTCCAGTGTGCTGGCTTGCACACTGTATTCCTGTGGGAATGTCCCAGAGACCATGGCCTATGGCTTCTTCCTCAGTGCCACAGCTCTGGGCTGACTCTGCAGCATGTCTGTAAGCTGGGCAGAATAAGAAATGTTTTGAAATCTGTGTGCCCAAATCATTTGATGCTGATGATCAGTGCCCAGTGCTGTTGTAGTTGTATTCCTCCAGCACTGCCTGGAAGCAAAATCCCTGTTACAGTGATTAATTTCTTCAGAGCAGGAGGACCTGGTGCCCTCTGTGACTAAGTAGCTCTTGCTGGCTACGTGTGGCACCTCTGGGGTCAGAGGGTAGTTTGAGGACTGTCTGGCCTTTAATAGGGCCTGCACAGCTCAGGTGAGCAAATCAAGGTTAGGAGCATGAGTTTTTTTGCCAAAGTGGTAGTGGAGTATCAAAGTTGTGGTGGTAATTTCTAGGTTAGAGTAGGAATGTGAGTGGAGACTTGTTCCTTAAATGGTGGTACACATTTTCTTACTTAATTGGCTTGGGTTGCTGGGTGTGTGTCACCCTGCAAAAGACCAGGTGCTGCTGTTTGGGAGCCATGAGGGAAACTTGTGCCTGTGGGAAGATGATTTGTAATCTGCTTGCATTGTAGTTGGTTTGGGCTGAGTGAGTGGCATGTGCAACTGCTCCATTTCTGCATCTGATCTGTTCTTAATCCCTAGTGATGGGAGAGAGTTTTCATCCCCTCTCCAAGAAGCTCCACTTGATTGCTCTAATCATCTTGGCATTAATCTCAGCAATCATATAGCAGGGTGGTAAGTAGCTTCTGACTGTGTCAGTGAGGTTGTCCTTACAGGAACAAATGCAAACTGCAGAGGTGCAGGGCTGTGTCTCACTCAGGAGGCAGAGTCCCTGCAAAAAGCTGATTTGTCTGCAAGGGCAGTTTTGGAGCCTGTGGGGTCCCCACCTCTGACTGTTGGCTTGAGCTCTGGGAATAGTACAGGCTCACAGTTTGGGAGGGCTGAGCAATCCTTTACCTGTTCTGTGATCTTGGAGATACTTGGAGATCACTATAAATTAAAACTCTCAGCAGCTTTGAGGACTCCTGCCTGTCAGCTTCATCTGTGCTGAGTAACAGTGTGCTTGCAGGGGGAGTTAGTAGCAAATGACTTTTTGATTATTGAGACAGTGGAATTGGGCAAAATGAGTTTCACACAGGATGAACTGAGGCTACAGCATTTCCAGCCATGGGATGAGTCTCCAGCTCTGCCACGTGGTCTTGCACTGCAGTGGCTCCACTGTCTGGAGCTGCTATTCCTTGGAAAGACTGATATAAGGTCAAGGCTTTTCATCTGACTCGTCTCTGAATTTCACTTGCTTTACAAATTCATGGTTTGTAGTGCTGTGTCTGCATTTTCTCTTGCCATCCATGACCTCCTGCTACAAACCCTTGCCTCCTCCTTGCTGCTGAGGATGCTTACCAGGAGCTGGAGGGCTGCATCCTCGATCACAACAAAGCTGTACTTTCCTTCACTTGCTGTATTGTGCAGCCTTGGCTTCTGCTCCACACTGGGTGGGTGCCCAGGATCAGTCCTCCTGCAGCTAGGGCAGGAATCAGGGAGGGAAAAATGTTTGGGAGGAGTAGGAGTGGTGTGTGGCTCCCCACTGCCTGGCCCAGCTGGCAGCATAGTGTGTGCACTGCCTGCCCTGCGCTGGAGAGAGGAGAGCATTGCTGCCCTGCTCAGGCTTATGGACGCTGCTCCCTTCTTGCATGAGGTCTGGAAGGGATTGGGACTCCTGGCTCAGCAGGCTGGCTGGCTGAGATAACTGGAATATGTTCTAGCCAGTAGGGAAACCCTGGTTCTCTTTTCTAGTCTGTGCTCTGGTATCTGATGTGATCAACCTCCTTGGATAATGTCATCGCCTGCCTTGGAGGTGGGGAGCACCTCACTTGGAGGTCTGAACCTGTCCTCTCTGGTGAGAGAGGCCACTGTGGATTTCAGGAAGTGCTATGTCTGTTCACTGGTACTATCCTGGGTCCCGCTGAGGGCTGGGAAAAGAATGAAATCTCCACCTCTTCAGCAGCCAAGCCCCTCACTGGCTGGGGCTCCCATTGCCTTGGTGTGTTAAGTGCAATGCACCTAGAGTTTCTGTATCTTTGAAGCAAAGGACTGAGTATATTGGAGCAGAAATGGCCACTCCAGGAAGGTGTGACAGCCCTGCCATAATTTCCTTTGTCAGCTCTTTGCTGCTTCTGAAACTTGAGCCTTATCTGGTACGTTGAGTCCAGGCCTGCCTTCATGCTGGAAGGGACAGGTGAATAATTCATCCAGCCCAAGGGGACTGCGTGAGAAAGGAACCTGTGGAACCAAAAAAATGCTACTAATGAGGAGCCTAGGCATGAAAATCATGATTAAGAAGTGCTAATGAGTCTTGCTCATAACTCCCACTGGCGAGAGGAGAAAGCCCATGTGTAGCACTGGGATGGCAGGGGCAAGCTGGAAGCCTTGCCATCTGCTTGCCACTTACAGTATGCTTCTGTGTGCCAGTAGTGTAGGAGTGTCTGGTTTGGTGTTTTTTCCCCTCTTCTCCAAGGTATATTTCCTATTTGACTGTAGTAACTCACTGCATGTAGTAAATGCTGGGTTTTGTCACTTTGGGATTACTGGGGCTCGTTCTCTGAAAGCAAACACGCAATCTTAACCAGGGTGGGAACTGGAGAGGAAACTCAGAGATGGCCCCATACCACGTGAACTGGCTGTTCTTATTAGTAATTGCTGACTTGAAGTGTATTAAGGACAGTGATGAGCTTTATGAGCTTTAAACTGTGGTTACAATGATGTGGGCCCACAAATGCATTTCTTTTGCACCTTGTCACAGCTGCCCAAATTGCTGGTTCCTGAATTTGAAACTGCATTAATATTCAAATAAGCTGCCTCCTCCACTGTGTTTGTGAGAATTGTGCTAGCTTCTTTTTAGCCATGCTGCCTACTGTATAACTGCTGACCCCATATTTTGCAGTCTCACCCCTGAAATAAGTGGACTTGGGACAAAGCTGTGCCCCCTTCCTGCACAGCTGCAGGCTCAGGAGCCAAATAGCTGTGGGGATTAAACATGGATTGAGGGCCTGCCTTCTTAAAATGCTTAGGCACAAGCAGATGTCTTATGAGATTTTGGAAAAATCCCATTATGTTGCCAGTCTATATCTTTAAGTGTCTTAATGTCATTAAATATTTGGGTCCCAGGTGGTCTTGTAGGTACTGCTCTCTCCCTCCCCAGCAAGCATGCTGCAGACACATGGCAGATGGGAAATTATGCAGCCTGGGATCCTTGTCTCCTTTTATCGTTTTCTTATGGTAAAGGAGGCCAAAAATTAGACTTGAAATGGCTTCCTGGGGGAGGGAGAACAGCAGAGTCAGTACTGGGAGTGTGCTCATCCAAACTGCCCTGTGCTGCGGGGGGAAATGGGAAGCAGAGGCGTTGTGTGCTGGACTGCCTGCCTGCACTGGGTGGTGTTTGAGGGATGCTGGTGGCTCTGATGATCAGCCTGCCATGGCTTCTCTGTGCAGAGATGGGACTGGCTCTGCTGCTGGGGCAGTCCCCGTGGTCAGCAGGATGACTTTGCCTGATGCTGGAGTTCACGTGGGGTTGAAGCCATCTGTGCTGCCGCGTTGTGTTGCACTAAGCACATGCTGCTGCTCGAGTAAATCACTTATCTGCTCTGCAGGGAGCCATGGCTGTCTAACCTCTTTATCTTTGTTCTTGTGTCCAGCCCTCAGTGCCGCCAGTGCCAAACTACAAGCTCTCCATGACAATCCCAGAATGGCTGCAGGCAATACAGACCTACATGAAGATGCTGCAGTATCCTTCTCGAGCGTGTGGTCTCCGGGAAGAAGGCTGGCTTGTGCCTGGTGTGAATTAACAGAGCTTTACTGATGCTTTAGCTGGTTGCAAGTGCTTGGGATCATTTGGGGGTAAAGGGACGCCTCCAGGGATTTGTGATGGCACCAGCAGCACTGAGCTTGTCATAGCAATCCTCTGGGAGATGTAATTAACTTGAAATTATACTGAAAAATTTAACTGAAGTGACGGTGGTGGGAATAGAAGTGCTTATTTTGAAGTTGATTTATGAGGATATTTATGATTGGATCATGATGCCTGGAGAAATAATCTGGCATCTCGTCATAAAGTGACTAAGAGAGAGCCAGTGTTGCAGCAAACCCTTTCTCCCTCTGCCTTGGCAGCCCCTGTGGGTTCCCTGAGGATTGCCTGTGTGCTCAGCATGCAGGGAATGCTTGTCACTGGGGTGAGGGGCACAAGCAGCTGTCCTGACCCCAAGGTTGCCTGTCATGCAGGAACTGACCAAAGGAATCTCCCTTCCAGGTGTCCCACTTTGCTTGGGGGGTTCCTCAGGGATCTACACATCTGTCTGGCCTCTCTGTCCTTGCTGACAGATAATTTCAGAGAAGGTTGCTGGCCCAGATGCTGCTCTTCTGTTTCCCTTTTTCCCTAAACTCTGCCTTTTTGTGGACGTGTGTGGGGGCGAAACTGTGGGGATGAGGAATGAGTAAAGTCCTGGTAAGGATTAAGAAAGGATATGGGTGGCAGCTGGAAGAACATCCAAAAATAGCAGGCGCGGTTAGCTTGGTGGGGAGCCGTGGCTGGGATCAAGGCGGCAGCAGCAGCTGTGGGGAGGGAGGCTGGGGCCTGCCTGCTCTGCAGGGGGACAGGGGGAATTTCTCTTCTTTATGGCAGCCCCTTGGCCAGGACAAGGGGTTTGTTGCTTGCTGGGGTTGTGCCAGAGAGGATAGCATATCATACAGAGCTCCAAAAATGACATTATCCCCCACCTCACCTCGCAGTGGTTTTGAAATCCTGCATTCTGCTGTGTATCAGGAGCAGGCCATAGGCACAGGGTTTGGATCTGTGTTCAGAAAGCTTCAAAGTGGGCTGGGGAGCAGCATCTGGGCTTCCTTTGAGGACTGAAAGAGGATGTGCAGAGCACCCTGAAAGGGCCTCACGAATTAGGTTTTGAAGGCAGGAGGGAAGTAAAGCCTTGTTTGTGGAGAACTCTGAACTCTAACTGAAGTCAGTTCAGAGCATCCTGGTGAGAGCTGCAGTTTTTATTTAGGCTGTGGTTATACATCCAGCAGCTGTGCTATTTATTCCTTGCAAGCAGCTCTTTGCTTCCATGGGGTCACCTGCTTGTGCCCTGGTATCTGCCTTGGTATCACCAGTTTTACTGGCATGAACATTCCCATGGGAATAGAATTTGGGTACTAGATCAGGAAAGAGATTCAACTGGAAAAGTAACCTAGCAAAAGTAAGGGCACTGTGATTTTTTTTTTTCCCACGAGACTTTGTTGGGTTTTTTGTTTTGTTTTTACTGAACAGATTGTTTTCCTCGTCTGATATTGTGTTGCTGCTTGAGCAGCAGTGCTCAAGGAGCAGGAAAGAAGCTGCCTTTGGTGATGCTGCCACATGACTGCCTGTGGTTCTAGGCAAGTGGTACTGNGGTCTGATTTATTGTGTTGCTGCTTGAGTAGCAGTGCTCAAGGGGCAGGAAAGAAGCTGCTTTTGGTGATGCTGCCACATGGCTGCCTGTGGTTCTAGGCAAGTGGTACTGAGATTTGATTGACTGTCTGCTGACATAATTTGTGATGAACTTTTCTACTGTTAGTGTTAGCTAATGACCTTGACTTGCACATAGCTGATTGTTTTCATTTAAAGAACATTGTAATTTTTAGAGAATGGTTTATATTTTCTAAGTGTGAATGGGTGTACTTGCAGTGGTTTTGGTTGCTAGGTCATAGGTGAGCCATGTGACTGATGGAGTTGACGTCTAAAGGAAATAAGATTTTTCAGACCATGGATTATGTTGATTGGTTTGGGTAGGCTATGAAAGCTTTCTGTTTTCCAAGTGGGAGACTTTTTTTTCAAACTTGCAACATAGTAGTGAGTGAGACCTAGTGAGAAAGAATTTATAACCTTCAAATGTTGAATTTGAGTGTCATTAGATGGTCAACCTTAATACCTGACTCTGCACCTAGTGCTGTTAATAGGTCATATAAAAAGAAAAGTGAGAAGTTTTGTTTTATTTAATATCTGCGAGTCAAAGGCTTTTACTGCCTGTTTTGTGTTTCAACAGGCACTCAGAACTGAAATTCACCTTTTGAGCAATGTTATTTTATTACTTGACTGTTCAAGTTACTTTCCCTTAACAGACAAAATACAGATACAATCACACGGGAACACAGTTCTTCGAGATCAGAAAAACCAGACCTCTGAGTGGGTAAGTGTCAGTGGAGCTGGTCTGGTGCCCTTGTCCCTGATCACCTGGCATTTAAGCACTGCAGCACCATGGTGTGGGAGGGCTGTCTCCTCTGTGCCACAGCTCCTCTGGCAGGGCCAAAGCTGCCTCTGTTGCTGCCTTTGTGAGGAGTGTCCCAGCTTGTTGCTGGGTGGCAAATGGGCCATCGAGACCAACGAGTGGAAGGGCTGTTCTTGCTCTTGGCTGCGTGGGATCTGCTTGGCTGCAGGCCAGAGCTGCATGCACAGGGATGGGGAAACTCTGCTTATTGCTCTTGGGCTGGGAGGGCTGGGCTGTTCTTCTGAGAGCTGAGTAAGTCCTGATAATCTGGTTGTGCTGAACTGCCCTTTGCGGGTGGTAGGAGGGGATGAGCTGCGCAAAATGCAGCAGGAGTTTTGACATCCTGGGCACAGCAGTTTTCCCTGGAGGCTTACAGTGGACTGTTTAAGTTGTGTCCATGCTTCTGCCTTGCTGCTCATCTTGCTGTTCCATCTGTGTGCTGGATTTGTGCTGGATGGTGATGAGCTGTGCAGTGCGAGTGAACGTGTGCCCAGGGATCCTGCAGCAGAGAACTGGGCTCTCTTGTGTATTGGAACTGCATCCTACTTAGGACAGCTCTTTAACAGTCCCTAATACATTAGTAGGTTAGGGCAGGAAGGGTGTTGACAACATTATGCTTTTATATTAGGGTGAAATTTAGATAAGCAGAATATAACTACTCCCATAGACTGGTCTGTCTCTAGCTCTTCCCAGCTTTCTGGCATTAAACTAATGGTCCCTCACTCTAAAATTCAAGTTCCCATCTCAACTTTGTGCTTCAGGTTTTCATCTTGCTGACAGCAATCTTTCTCACCTCCTTTTTCTACTGTTCACTTCCCTGGTGGAACTAGTTTAAAACAAATCTTGTGCCTTGAATGATAGATGGGTTTACAGAAGCTTAAACCAATTTTCAAGCTGCTCACTCATTTTTAAATTTGTCCCATTACTTTTTTCAAAGGAAGTGGAGGATGAAAATGAATTATGCTCAGCACTTGCTGCTTAAAAGGTCATTCTCTTCCTGGGCTGGATAGAAGCCTGGCTTATGAGGATGGTGCTCTTTCCTAGAAGGGAACAGATAGAGTGCTTGTAGCTGGAGATGTGCCTGTGGCTTTGAATCATCTCCCAAGTGGAGCCATTTCCTCTGTTTATCTGCCTTAATGTTTGCTCAGGGGTGAGTGTCTGACTCCTCTCCTTGTTGCTGCTTGGAACTTCTTGGAATGGGGTGGCAGGACTTCTGTGGAGTTAAGGATGGTGCCCCTGGAAATGGTTGAAGCCCTCAGGGGCTGCCAGCTTTCCAGGCACAATTGCCTGAACATGGTGTGTGCTGGGCTTAAAGCCTGTAAAGTCCTAAGACCTGTGCTGCTTTGCTCCTGCATTGGGTAGGTGGGAGTGCTGGGAGGAGTGGAGCTGACAGGAGCTCCTTTTGCTGCCCAAATCCTGTTGTACTGCTGCAGGGCTCTAAGGCTTGCCTGGTCTTGGTTTCTCCAGTGTTGAGAAGGAGAACCTGTGCAAGGCTGTCTGAAGTTCCTGTCATTTTTATGAAATTGAAATTCCAGTTGTTTTTATGAAACTTACAATTTCTGGTTTAGATTTCAGATCTTTTAAAATTTACCTGGCCAAGTCAGAAGGATATTTTCAGTGGGACAAAGAGCAATGGGCAGAAACTGGAAGTTCCATCTAAGTATGAGGAAAAAAATTTTTACTTTAAGGCTGACAGAGCCTTGGAACAGGCTGCCCATAGAGGTTATGGAGTCTCCTTCTGTGGAGATACTCAAAACCTACCTGTGTAACCTTCTCTTTAGCAGAAGGGTGGGGCAAATGGTCTCCAGAGGTCCCTTCCAGCCCCAGCTTTGGTGATTCTGTGTGAATAATGTGTTCATTGCCCTGTAATGCTGAGGTGTGCACAAAAGCTTCCCTTTCCTTCATCTGGTGTGCAGGCCAGTTTTCATCAAAGCTGAAAAATTGCCTACACCTCCAAGTTGTTTTTTTTTCCTGGGAGGTGTGTTCTACTTTGCAAGAAATCTCCTCCCAGCATGGCAATGACAGGTGTCTTGTGCCGAGGTGACAGGAGCTGCTCAGAACAATTTCTGTGGTGTGAAAGGCCTCTCTTGCTGCAGCACAGCATTTTCAAGTTGATGGGGCAAGATGCTGAAAGGCTCCAATTGCCACTGGCTCTTGAAAAAGGAGGCTGTTCCCAGAGCTTTATTGACACTAAACATATTGCTGATTTCATAATGTGAGGGCTCAAAGCTAATGAAAGTATTACGAGATCTTTGGCAGCCTCTCTTCAAGACAGCAGTGGCTGGACACAAAGAAGCTGAGTACTAGATGGAAATTGAATATTCATAAATTCATGTGAAAGTGTCCTAAAGCAGCTGGGGCATATTAATGAGTTTTTCTGTTACAGAGGGAGGACTAGATATTGTAGAGATTTACTGCCAGCATCAGTGTGATGTATGAGAAAATAAAAATGTGTGGCTGAGCGTAGGAAGAAGAGCATAAATTATCTATAGGAACTCATTAAGGGATGTAGTCTTGCTATAACTCAGTATTTATAATCTCTTTAAGAAAAAGTCACTCTTATTATCAGCTTAACTTTTAGAGTGCCAGACACCACGTGGATTTGTCTAGACTACAGATAGCACTTTTGGAAATGCTTGATTTCTGTTGGCATTGCTGTGCGAGTCTGGGTGGCAGAACTGTGAACCTGTAAACTTTGTGTGCTGTTCTTGTTGTACTGGCAAACTGTGTCTGCAAATGTGCCTGGGTCTCACCTCTCCTGAGCTGGCTGTATTTGCATAAAATCCAAATTTACGGGTGTAGCTACATCCGCCGTAGGAGTGCTTTGCTAATGCAGGTACCCTGGGACAGTGCCCTTCACAGGCTTCATGATGTGCCTTTTTTGTACTTAATAGGTAAAGGGCTTCAGACACCAGTAGGACTGATTTTCCTTTTCCCATGCAGGATTATGTTGGCTAAACTTATATTAGACTTTTGTTGGTACAACCAGTCTGATTAAAAAAAGGTTACTTTTGACTGACATAGCAGTTCTTTTTAAAACTTCCAGGCTTAAATCATGTAAGAGCTTTACGAAAAAAGGGTATATCTAGTAATATCTGTAACTGAATTCAATGTCAACAAGCTGTTACTACTGGGTTTACAAGAAGAGATAAGCTCTCTGGAAGCTTCTGTTCTAGGATGCAGGCGTGAGGCACAGTGAGAAACAAATCTCTTTGTCCTCCACAGAGGATCTGGGGAGGTGCAGTACTGGACTGTTCCCCCCAGTTAAGTGCCAGCTGAACAGGGGGACCCACAACTGATGCAGAAACTGATGTTTGGGTGTTTCTCTGAGACATGAGAGCCCAGAAGCTGCTCTGTGAGGAGGGAGAGCCATTCAGTGGCTGCAGATATAATGTGTAATCCATTGCAGTAAAGGAGCCCTAGGAGCTGTCACGTGGCAGCGATGCAACCAAATAACAGGGAAGGGGAGATGGGAAATAATACTAATAATACTGTTTCCACACACCATGTTATTAAGGAACACTGATGGGGCTGTAAAGAAAAATGGGCTCATGCCATTTCCAGACAATAGACTGCAGAAGGCATTTGAACATCTGCTTCTCTCCTGCACAAAGGGGGAATGTTACAGAACACATGTGTGGTGTTCAGCATGTGGGGGAAATGCTTCTGCTGTTGAAGCACTGTTTTTCAGAAGGTTCACAAGATCTGTATCTGCTCTGCTGTTTTATCTCCTTTTGTTCCTGCTGGTGCCTTTCGCTTCTCTCTTGAGCTTCATTATCATGAATGAAACTGTCAGGAACCTTAGAAAAACTTGGGAAAGGGAGATTTTATGGACCTCATGCAAAATACATGGGTCTGTACAAGAATTTTATGGAAAAATGCACCTGAGAATCTCACTAATAAAAAAATAATTCAGTCTTATAGGAATCCTCCTGGTGAAGGTAAGGGAGAGCCTCTCCTAAGCACAGCTGTCCCTGAAGGGACTCCAGTGTGATTGGTGCCAGCTAGTGAGATCCTCCAGTTTGGGGCATGCTGAGAGGTTTTAAGATTTTTCTAACTGGTATGTGAAATTGGGTGCCCCAAATGAAAAATCTGGAAGCAAAAGGAATTAATGGTTCCTCTGAGCTGTTTTTAGACACTGCCATTTTAAACAGAAAGCATCCTAAAGAGGCAAAGTTAACTCCTTTCAGGGCCTCTCTTACTGCAGGAAGCAAGGGAGATAGTCCTGGTGGGCTCCTGGAAACACTGAAAGAAATTTGAATCAATTAACAAGGAAATATCACTATCTGCCAAGGACTAGGTCTTGAGGGAGGAACAAGCAGCCTGTTCCTCTTGGCTACATTTGTTAGAGGCAAAAGTGTTCACTGTGGTCTGGAATAGAGATCTCCCTGGCAGATGTCAGTGGTGTAAATGCCATGAAGAGGGGAGCTGCAAGGTGCTTGTCTTTGACTGTAGCAGTCTCCCCTGAGTTCTGGAAGAGATGGGCTGCCCCCAGTGCTCACTGGAGTGTGGGGAGAGGGTGACTGTGGGCTAATTCCCAGCTGTCTTATATGAGACTGTAAAGAATAGCTATATATGTGGACTCTTTTTATGTAACTGTCAGGATTTTAAGGAAATCCCAGAAGCAAACCCTGCTAAGGCAGGGAATTGAAATGCTTGATGCTGTTTTTTAATTCTTTTCTGCCTTTCTTAAATCTCCTTCCATAAGTTTAACTGCAGGCTTTCTGGTCACTATTAATGTCTGAGACAGTGTGATAAGAATTTAGGAGTGAGGGAAAGGACAAATCAATGTGCACCTGTAATGAGCTGTTTTCAAATGAGCTGAATGCTCTGTCATTTGCCATAGGTCATTTGCCATAGATCCCTTAGAGAACTGACAAGCAGCCTTCAACCATTAATATTTGTGTTAGAGAATGTGGGGAGGGTGAGTGCTGGGGGACGCAAAGATAGCAGCCTTTAAAAAAAATAAGGGAAAAGATAAGTCTAGGAACTTTGAGTTTATCTGCAGTTCAAGGGAAAGGAAAGGCAACATTAATATTGTTGGGCACAATTAGTTTCTGAGAATTTCCTTCTATGAGCATGTAAGAGCTTTTGTCAACAAGGGAGAAGACGTGGATGTAATAACTCCTTGTTTTAGTGTAGCTTGTGATAAGGCCACATCTTATCTCTGCAGATAAGGCAGAGACTTGAGTCTAAATAAAACAATTTAATTTAAGGACCCACCTTGGTGAAAAGCAGCACGTAGAACGTGACACTTTACCAGTCTTGCCTAGCAGAGATTGTCAGTTGAGGTGTGCAGTGTCTGTCCCAGCTCAGTTTTTCCTTAATGGTATTAATTGTTTGCTGATGGATGGTTTGCAGTCCAGGCTGGACAAGGTGAGAAGGCTTTGAAAAGTGAAACTGGGATAATCAGAATGATCTCTTGTGCTGGAACAAACAGGAGATAATTTAGTGAGGGCAAATGCATAGGAGGGTTTGGGAATAGCCAGCTGTGGAGAGCAAAAGGCTAGTTTTGGAAAGAAGCAGCTGGGCTTAAAAAAATAAAAGAAACCAAACAAAATTCACCAAAAAAGCCCAGCCAAAAAATCTCCACCCCTAACAAAGAAACCTCCCAACCAACCCACAA
The DNA here is from genome assembly GCA_013397245.1 of Thryothorus ludovicianus. Taxonomy (NCBI): domain Eukaryota; kingdom Metazoa; phylum Chordata; class Aves; order Passeriformes; family Certhiidae; genus Thryothorus; species Thryothorus ludovicianus. The sequence continues at coordinate 59,225 of VZTB01005220.1, forward strand.
AAACCCCCACCAAAAAACCACCAGAACCAGATTCAATGGGGGCCAACAGGGTAAAGCCAATAGCACACTGGCTTGGTTGCAAATATGCACTGAAAGATGGATTCAGAAGGAAATTGGTCTGTTTGTACTGTTGTGGGCTTAGCCAAAGGACTGTGAGAAGTGAGTTGGCTGAAGGGATTCCAAAATTGAAAGAAACAAACATTGTCCTAAAATCTTAACCTAAGGGGGAAGCTTTCAGGGGGAGTGAGGGAAGAATTAAATAAAAATTGGTGTCTGCTTTCTCATTTTTACAGAGGAGAGGGTAGAATACAGTATTTTGCATATACAAATGTCTGTAGCAAGGGGAGGGAGGATGGATGGTCTCTGTGCCTGCTGTGGAGAGCAGAAATAGCTCCTTATTTAATTCTCAAAATGGGAAGGATTTAGTTTAAACATTAGGGACCTTCTTAGATGCAAGGTTAAGTATAGGATAGATTAGCTGGTGTGTTCCCAGACTTTTGAGAAGCCAGTTGAAAGCAGACAGAAAAATAATCTGTGAGGAGTGATTTAGATTTGGCTTATGCTGCCTTGGGCAGAGCAGTGGCTTGGGGGTTCTCCAGGGCCTCTGCTTCCAATACAAACACAGACTTTAAGGCCATGCTTCGACTCAAGCTTGTTAGAGGTGCAAGAAAAACTCTCAGTGGCCCTTGAACTGGGTCATGCACATAAACCCTGAAGTCCATGCTGTAAAAGCAGGCTGTTTGCAGAGTGCCCCCAGGATTCCAGGGTGGATGTGTGTGAGGGCACAGCCTGCCCCAGGAGAGCAGGTGGATGCTGCTCTGCTGACAGCAGATGATGCCTCCTGAGCAATGCTCACCCTTGTCACTGTCCTGCTCCACTGGTACCTCTGTGCTGCCAGGTCCACTGCAGCTCCTGGCTCCTGGTGCAGGTTGATGTGTGTGCCTGAGGGAGAGATGCTGGCCCTGCCCCTCAGACTGTGTTAACCAGGCACAGGTCACACCAAATGACTTGCAGATAAATGGTTTTACAACTCAACATTTTTTCTCATGGTGCACATTCATAATCAGCTGTCTTTTTTTTTTTTTGTCTTTTTTTTTTTTTTAACTCCCATGTAGTTAGAAGATGAGAAATCCAATGTATTATCTTGTTTATGGATACCTCCCATGTCTCATCTGCATGTAACACTTCTGAGACAGAGATGGGGCTTTGCAGTGACCACTGCAGTGACCAGCGGGCAGCCTCTGTGGGGGATGAAGGAGCCCCATTGTGTGCCCTCCTCAGGGCTGCTCTGTGCTTCCAGCAGTTCTCTGGGGCTCTGTGGCTGATTGTGAGTGTGGAGGAGGCAGGCGGACTCTAATTAGTCTTCTGTACTGCAGGCAGAGTGTAAGGGATGGTTGTTTACAAATGAAAAGATAATTTCTAACTTGGATAAATGGGACACGAAATGGCTGTGACAGGCTGTAATAGCAGTGGAAGCTCTGTTGTCACTTGCATTCAACACAAGGTTTAAAATGCATGAGGTGGGTGAATCAGAAAGTGGGCGAAACAGACTCTGATGGTTTCAGATGCATATTTTCATAATCTTCTCTAATACAAATATTTTTGTCATTTAACGTTGTATTTCCTTAAAGTAGGGATCTGTTTACAAAGCTCTTCCCAGAGAAAGGATATGGATAGAGAAGACTGCAAAATAAAAGTTATCCTTTGGCTTAGTTTTCAGCTGTGCTTTTTGGGAGGGACAGGTTTTTGGTGTGGCATGGGATGTGACTCTTCTGGCCTTTTTTAGACTGCTTCCAGTATTTTTTTGTCAAGCTGTCAAGGATTTCAGGGTCTGTTTGTGAAAGGGGATGGATTACCTACTAGGTCAATGGTGCAGTGTCAGTCTGGCACAACAGCCTTCTCAGCTGACCTGAGGCTGGCTGTTGTGCCTGTCAAATAACTGTACTCCAGAGACAGTGTCTAGATTGTAACTAAACTTCGGGAACTTGCAAAATCCTGGGCATGTGTAGTTTCTTGCACTCCTGCAGGAAATTGTGGATTTTGCCACTTTTCCTGTCCACAGGAGATGTGGAGCAGCAGCAAGACAGTAACTCAGTTTGCAGGGGTGTGAAATGTCTGTGTTGGTAGAGCTTTCTGCAGAGCAGGCTTTGATAAAAAGGCAGTAAATGCTGGTCTGCAGTCGTTGCTATAGGATTATAGAGGCATTTGTTGCTTTTAGGGGATCATGTAATCATCCTCTCTCCTGGTTTGTTTGTTTGTTTTTCTTCCAGGGGAGAGCCAGGGTTATTTTGAAAATAAGCTAAAATCAGTCCTGCTCTGAGATTTCTGTGATTGCCAGCTCTTTGTGTCACAGTCTGAAGTGATGCTCAGGGAGTTGCTGTGAGAGGCAGAGAGGGCTGCATTCCTCCCATCCACCTTCGGAGGCTGGAGGGCACTGGGATGCCAAATACCTTTTTTTTTCCCCTTTCTTTTCTTCTCCCCCCCAGTCATCCTCCAGAAGTTTACAGGACTCCAACATGTCACTGAAGGGGAGAATCAAGTTCCCCAGCTCTTGCTGAGATAAGAACTGGAGGTGCCTGGCTCTTGGTGTGTGAGAGAACCTTTTGATTCCTGTAAATTGCTCTAGCTGGAAGGACTGAAAACTCTTTTGTTTCTATTCTAGGTTAATGGAGACAGCAAGAGAAATGACCAGGGAGTCCTTACCTATCAAATGCCTTGAAGCAGTTATCCTGGGAATGTATCCTTTCACATGCCTGTGAATTTTTCCACTGCAGCTCTCTTTAATACATTGCCCCTCACAGATGGTGTTTGGGAGGGTCCCAGGCAAAGGTGAGTGCCAGCAGCTTGGGGAGCTGCCCTGGTATTCATCACCAAGTTGCTGAATTGCTTGGGCTTGTAGGTAGGAGTTGAGATGCTGTGCCAGGTCACAAGTGTTGTGGTTTGGCCATGCAGACTTTGCCTGCTGCTCTGGTAATCTGCATAATATCGAGATCTGACCCAAAGTGCCCAGATAAGTACCTGTCTGTGCAGTGCTTGTTTTCTTTGTTAGCATTTCTCTGTTGGTTCTTGTTGGAGCTTGGTAACACCCGAGGGGCGTGGGTTCTGTTCTGTGTTTGTCTGATGTTTACATGGCCAAGTCGTGCTAGCTTTTGTCTCTGAACCCACAGCTGTGCTTTGTGCAGACACATGTGTATTGCAGTTAATCATTTGAGCTTCCCCTTAACATAGTGCTTGCTTCCTACTCACTCTTCAGTCATTTAGACACTGACTTGCTTCTCCACCCTCTGGTGCTGTCACTGATAAATCAGCCTCCACCATAGTGAAACACTGGAGGAGGGCAAGGCAGGGCTGCAGGAACAGGTTGCCAGACACATCTTGTCAGAAATGATCAAGTTTCATTTAAAACAAATCCCAACTAAAATAAGCCCCGAAGCAATCCGTCTCCTGGGATGTCTCTGCGGCGTTTTGCTGGCTGCTGCTGCCCCCTCCCGTGGGAGAAGGAGCTGGCAGAGCCTGGCAGGTGGTGCCTGTGGGAATCGATGGCTGCTGGGGGGGAAGGGGATGGGCTGGGCAGGTGTGCCAGGGATAGGCCTTGGACTGGAGTCTGAGAGTGGCTCTGGCTGACAGGGCTTCCCCTGGGAATGCTGACAGGCTCTGCATATGCAGCTAGAGGGATTTGGGTCCTGAGGGCTTGATGCCAACAAGGGACTCAACCCCCTTCAAAGCCCTTCCAGAAGGAGAAATCGTAGAGTCATAGAATATCCTAAGGTGGAAGGAGCCCACAAGAACGGTCAAAGTTCAGGCCCTGTGTTGTTCAAATGCTTCTTGAACTCTCTTAGGCTGGTGCTGTGACCACTTCCCTGGGGAAGCTGTTCCAATGCCCAGTTAGACCCCTCTGGGTGCAGAACCTTTTCCTGATATCCAACCCAAACCTCCCCTGACACAGCTTCAGGCCATTCCCTCGGGTCCTGTCACTGTCACCACAGAGCAGAGATCAGGGCCTGCCCCTCCTCTTCCCTACACAAGGAATTTGTAATTGCAATGAGGTCCCTCTCAGTCTCCTCCAAGCTGAACAAGCCAGGTGACCTCAAACACTCCTTGTATGGCTTCCCCTAAAGGACCATCTTCATTGCCCTCTTTTGCATGCTCTCTAATAGATTTATATCCTTTTTCTGTTGTGGCACCCAGAATTGCCCCCAGCACAGAGGTGAGGCCGCCCCTGTGCAGAGCAGAGCAGGACAGTTCCCTCCCTTGCCTGATGCTGTGCCTGATGCCCCCAGGACATGATTGGCCCTCCTGACTGCCAGGGCACTGCTGGCTCATGTTCCCTCTCTGTGGTGCTGCTCTCCAGACTCTCATTCCCCAGTTTGTCGACAAAACGGGGTATCCCCTGTCCCAGGTGCAGAATCTGGCACTTCACTTGTGCTTCATAGGCTGGTGATCACCCAGCTTTCCAATTTGTCAAGGTCTATCTGCAGGGCCCCTCTGCCCTTGAGGGAGTCAGCAGCTTCTCCCAATTTTGTGTCATCAGTAAACTTACTGAGCATACCTTCGAGTCTTGCATTCAAATAATTTGTCAAGGTGTTGAACCAGCCTTAAAATGGAATCCTGTGGAGTCCCACTAGTGAGTGGTTGCCAGCCTGATGTAACCCCATTTGCTGTAACCCTTCATGTCTGACCCGTGAGCCTGTTGCTCACCCATTGTGTTATGTATTTCTCTAGCTGTATGCTGGATATTTTGTCCAGGAGAATACTGGGAGTAACAGCATTGAAAGGTTTCCTGAAGCCCAAAAAGTTTACATTAACTGATTCCCCTTGACATGGTGTCAGTGGATCTCTTATGCTTGCCATTGTGTCAGGGTTGTGTCCCAAACTGTTTGAGGATGAAAAGAATGGGGGAAATTATCTCCAGGTAGATTTGATGCTGCTCTGCAGTGTCAATGTGGCTTGCAGTGCTGTATTTCTAGCAGTGAACTGATTGTTCCACATATCACGGGAGCAAAGGGTGATTAATGGCCTACAGATAACCACGATAACCTTAAAGTGTTGTTGCTGGTTTTTTGCTTGCCTCAAACCTGACTTGTGTGTTCAGTTTGGTTTGGTTTTGGGTTTGTTTTGGTTTTTTTTTTGAGAAGTGAAGGAAGCAAAATAGTCGAAAGCTATATTTTATACTATTTGTTGTCATTTGAAGTTTCTTCAGAGTTAGGATGTGTATTAATTTCTGTAGATGCTAATTAAAAAAAACCCAAACTTAGGGCAAACTTTTCTTTTTAAATTGAGAAGGTTTAGCCAGGAGAGAGTATGGCACAGGCTTGTCTTTCTAAGACTTCTGCTTCCTGTCTTGGAAATCTCTGTCTAAGAGCAGGGACTGTCTGCTGGCTGGTGGTCCAGTTGCAGATACATTTAAGTTTACAAGATTCATGCACTATAAACCCCAGGTATTTTGCTTGAGGTGTGAATACACAAAGAGTGTGGCAGTGGTGAGTGGATGGGCCACCTGAATTTGTGTGTCTGGGAGGTGGCTGGTACGGACCCTGTGGAACATCATAATGCTGTGATGCATGTGCAGCATGAGGGGTTTTGGGAGGCACCTTTGGCATGGCATGAGGGGAAGTTTGCTGGTTTTTGTCAGCCATGAGATTTTGATCTTCAGTATTGCCCTCCGGATGCAGACACGGTGAGGCCAGCAGCGTTCCAAGGTCCAGGGAAGATGTGCTTACCCTCTCTGGAGTTTCCAGCCAGTGCCTTCACACAGACCTGACCTGAGCAGCCCTGTGTGTGTGTGTGTTAACCTCTGGTTCCATTCCATTATCTGGAAATAAGGCTCTGCTGTAATTTGTGTGCTGGCAGGCCTTGAGTGTTGCTTGGATACTGACAAAGCACAGCCCACTCCCGGGACCCTCGGTGTGGGCCTTCCTTCAAAGAGCAGCTTAGCGAGGTGTCACTTTCACTGAGCTGCTCGCTGCCTTGTGCAATTGCCTTTTACTGTGTGACTTCTTAGAAAATGCTTCTATAATCCCTCTTGGTGCAGAATTAAGTTTTTTGCATAATTGCCTATGCACTTGATCTTGTAGCATTTTTATAGGGCAGCGAGGTAAAGTACTGAGCTGCCCTGTCTGCACATACCAAGGAAGCAGCTGCTCTGAGATGACTGAAAGCCCAAACAGATCTTCTATATTATTTTGCAGCAATCTGCATGGCTCTTTTTCTCTGTAGCTGTCTGAACTGGCTTCGTATCTCTCTGCTTCCATGATCTGCTTGTCAGTGCCTAACCAGAAGCATTCCTCCTGCTGTCTTCCCCAGGGCATTTCTCAGTTCAGTTGTAAATCAGCTGAGTAATGGTGCGTGCAGCCCACTCTTTCTGAGCAAAGATCCAATTGATTTGAGCTCATGAAAGGGAATAGTAAGCCAGAAAGTGCCAAGGGAATTTTATCTGTGCTGCATTCACTTTATTAAAAGTGGAGAGCAACATATCAGAGGGGGAGAGGGAAGCTGCACACTGCATCTCTCCTCGGGGAGTCCTGCGGAGCGCGTTCTGCATTGGCTGGGCATAAATCACTCCCGTTGCCTTCAGCAGCCTTCTCCCAGTTCATGTGAGGTAACGCTTGGACCCGTGCAGGGCATTAGAGCCCCTGGCCAGTAATATCATTAAACAAGGAAGAGAAGAGCAAAAGTGTCTCAGGAGTGAGAAATTATTCAGTAGCTTCTGCACTGTTCCCTCTGTGGATGCCATCAGTGAATGATGTTTATTACCACTGGGGAGAGTTTCTTGCAGTCATTGCAGGATATTGATGTTCATGTAGTGCTACTCTTTGCCTCCTGCATGCTTGTCTACAGTTTGACCCACTTGCTAACTGAAATATGGGAAAGAAAGATCATGCTGAGTATCTACAGCCTCTGTGGTGGCTATGAAGAGCTGGGAGAGAGCTTTTGATTGCTTACATTGTCATCGTCTAATCTTTAGATGGTCACCTCTCACTGTAGCTAGGCACTGGAGAGTAGGTTTCTCAATCTAAGGGATGTCACCCTGGCAGCCCCACTCAGGGAAGCTGAATGAGCTGCTTGAGCCTTTCCTGCATGGACCCTGGAGCTGCCAGGGGGAACTCTGGGCCCTCTGTGTGGACAATATCCAGAGGAGGGCTCAGTAGCACTCTCCCTCACAGTAAGCAATCCCAAGCCCATGAGAAATGCTGTCTGACTCCAGCTGGAAGCCTCTCTGAATGTTTATTGCTGGTGGTTGGGGACTCTGTGAGCAGTTGCTTGGAAAAACAACTCTCCTGGTTTTACTGAAGCCTTATTGATGGTTTTGAAGTGTGAGATTTATTTTCCTCCTGCTCCAAATGCTGCTCTGCTAGCAGCTTCAGCATTGCTGATGTAACTAGAGCTGCTTCCTTGCTCCCCAGCCTGCTGCCATCCCTCCTGCTCACTGCTGCCCTGTGGCACTTGCTCGTGGCCCCAGCCCATGGGAGTTGCAGGAGAGGGGAGAACCAGACACCCTGGAGTTTTCTGTGCTCATAAATTTCTGGGCAGTTCATGAACCTCTATTAGTTGGTTTCTGCATTTAACTAGAAGCCAAAAGTTTGAATTTGTGAAATTCATCAAAAACATCCTTGCTGAGCTCTTAAGGCATGAAGCACTGCCCCTTTTCAGGTACAGATTCCAGCACTTGCTCTTGTTGAACTTTGTATAGTTGGTGGCCCGTGTCTCCAATTTGTTGAGGTCTGTCTGCAGCACCTCTCTGCCCTTGTAGGAGTCAACAGCTCTTCTCAGTTTGGTGCTGTCCCCAGACTTACTTAGTCCTTTGAGTTCTTGTCCATATTGTTAATGAAGATGCTGAAGAGACCTGGGCTGAGGATGGAGCCCTGCAGAACCCTTCTAGTGACTGGACTCTGATATTACTAATTCACCAGGACTCTTTTGTGCCTGACCTGTGAGCTTCTTGTGCTTCAGTTTCTGCCTGTTGCCTCTTGTCCTGTTGGTTGGCACCACTGAGAAGAGCCTGGCTCCATCATCTTGACTGTCATGAAGACCCAGGATTAGGAGGCCGCTGAGCTTTGCTGCCGCTGCCTTTGCCCTCTCCTGCTTTGCACTGCTTCTCTATTGTGACATGTAATTCACTCCCTGACTCTCCATCCTGCAGTTACAGTCACAGCTCAGAAGTGTGATTACAGCTGCAGCATTGCTGTGTGCTTGCCTTTTGTTTGCCACAATACAGCTCTCCTTGGGCAGAGCAGAAAGGAAAAGCTGTAATAATGATGCATGGACAGAGGGGAAGATCTGACGTGCCTTTCCAGCCCATTTGCTGTGTATTTCATCTCGGGTGGGGACTCTCATTAACCAGTCCCTCAGCAGAAGCAACCTGTACCCAAAGGTTAATTTCCACAGCGGTTGTTGCTGGGTTGTTTGATGGTGGGTAATTTCTGCCCTCAAAAGATTCTTTTACTCCTACTAAGTATTTAATGAGATTAAATTGCAACTTCTCTGAGCCCTCGTGGCAGAAGTGTGTATGTGTGGCAGGTGGCCACCAAAGCTTTGTATGGACTTAACAGAAAGGCACTTGGGGAGCAGAGTGAAAACCCTTTCATAATGAGGGGGAAAAATAGTGGCGATGTTTGAAGGCTTCATAGGTGTTAATAAAAGATAGTGCTTTGTCAGTTACACAGAATGATAAATACAATGGGCTTTTGCAAGAATCGGTCTGTAGGACACAAATTATTGTAACATGACTTTGATGTACACAGGATGCACCTTTTGAGGCTTGAAGCAAGGTGACCTTTTAAATGAGGTGAGTGTGTGCTGAGTTTTCCAGTTGACATAATGGCGCTGGGCCCCATTCTACCCTTGCAGTGTATTTATGATCTTTAATTATAAATCATCCACTGGTGGTGGGGTGGAGGTGTTTTTCTTGGAGAAGCTAGTCCGAAGGCAGCAGTGATCCAGTGAGACCACCTCAGGCAAATAGAGCTGTTTGTGTTCTGTGTAGGTGCTGTGGGGGTGGGCTTTGACAGGGGCTGCAGGGTGTCTGTGTTTGAGGGCAGTGGGGCAGGAGCAGGGTGCACACGGCCTTGGCTGGGTCACAGGTGTGTATGGAGTGGGGTCTGTGCTCTGCTGTGCTCTTCCAGACTCATGGTCATACAGCCAGTGAAGTGCACCATGAGTTGAGCCCACAGTGTTGTCTGTTCCTTTACCCTCTAACACATTTTCTCCAGGCTGCTAAAGCCAATGACATCTAGGACTGAGTGCAGCTAAACATGTTTGACATGGAACTGAAAAGCTTCCCTGTGGCTGTTCTGAAAGTTCTGTGCCAATGTGTTTTTCTTGTCTGTCTCTTTTTTTTTTCCTTGTTTGTTTGTGAAACTCCTTGCTCTTGACCTCAGATTCTGGGCAGTTCATGACCTCTATTAGTTGGTTTCTGCATTTAACTAGAAGCCAAAAGTTTGAATTTGTGAAATTCAACAAATAGTGGGTGAAATGTACCCCTGAGAAAATGGTTTAGAGAGAGATGAGACCCATTGAATGCTTTTCATGCATCCCTATAGAACGAAGAGGTGAAATGTGGGGTGCAGGCAGGAGTCAGCATCCCAGGGAGTCACACTGGTGGTGAGGTGGTGGCATGTCAAGCTGGGCAGAACCAGAACTGAGCCCAAATTGTATTTTACAGTTTTGTTACAAAGGCTTTCTTGTGCTCTCAGTTTCCCAGCAGCTGTCAGGCAGCCATGCTGAGCAGGCAGGGGAGGAAGGCTGGTCATAATAACATCCCAGGATATCTCAGCTGTGCAGTGGCTCTTGTTTCACTGCTGTGAAATACCTCCTTTTTGGGCATGAGGTACGGAGAGGAGGGGATGCTGGTGATCCCCAGAGCAGAATCCTGGACAGAGCAGGTTCCTGCAGCTTCAGTGGGAACTGAGCCTACTCCTCCATCTGTCAGGATGCCCCAACGCTATCTTGGCAGTGCTGCCTTTTGGGCTGGTGTATTTTGTATTGGCAGCACTGTGACCAGCTGGCTCAAGGGATGGCACCAAGGTTACAGCAGGTGCCTCAGGCTGGAGTAACCCCAGGCTGGAGCATTTTGCTACAGCCTTTTCTGGTCATCCCTCCTCCATTCCCCAGGCGTGGGTGGGGGCCTCAGCTGCAGAGGGGAAGGGCACCTGCTGTCCCAGGGGCCAGGTGCCAGCACGTGGAGCCAGGCTGAGTTTCAGCTGTCCCAGGATTAGCAGCAGGGAGCTGCGTGCAACGTAGGTGCTGACGCAAAGCTGCTTGCGTGAGGGATTCTCAGCCTGTCCTTTCCCTGGCACGGGCCAGCAGCCTCCCAGGGAGGTGACCTGCACGTAGCTCCCCTCTGAGATCACACACTGCCCTGGCACAGAGCTTGGTCCTGGCCTCTGCACGTGGTGCCTTTGAAATGGCCTGTCAGTGATTCCAGGGACAGGGTTTGCTTTTTCGGAGCGTTGTTTCTGACCATGCCTCTGTGCTTACCTAATAATTTATTCATCTTGGACCTTTCCTTTTGTTCCTCTCAGCAATGTGTTACAAGAGTAACATGCTAAAACACTCCATATGAGGAGTGGCAGTGTTGAGGGCCGGTTTACAGAAGGAAAGGCAGACTGTCACCTTGGAGAGGAATAAATTCTAATTTCTTGGTACTATTTGAAGACATGAGAAAGTGAGGCTCAGTAAATTAAGTTGTATCAAACCCTCAAGAAAGAGAAGTAAACACTTTTCCCTTTGGAAGCATGGAGTTTGATGTTGGTATCAAATGGAGAGCTTCCACAGATCTAGGGAGGGTGATCTCTCTTTGGGTGTGCTGACCTGAACAGTGTTGTGATTTTTATTTTTCCCCTAAGTGTGATTAAGAGTCATACTCTTCCGCATCTGAACCATTGCATCTTATTTTCCAAGCAGTGAAATGGGCTTTGGCAGCACTGGCTGTATCTGGGCACAGTGAGGACAAGTTTGTGTTCACAAGAAAGTCCTTTGCCCTGGCAGTTAGAAGCCCCAAACCTGCTGAAGATGTCTCACGGGTGTGATTGTACCTGCTGCTTTCCCAGCACCGTTGTTGCCTTGATGCGGTGTCCCCCAGCTACTTAACAAACGGGCAGCCCTCCGTGGAACGATTCCCCATCAGCTTTAAAACCCACTTCTCAGGGAACTATTTTCATCACGTGGTGCTTGGGATTTACTGCAACGGCCGCTACGGCTCGCTGGGCATGAGCAGGCGATCGGATCTGATGGACAAACCTCTCACTTACCGGACGCTGAGCGACCTCATCTTCGAATTCGAAGACTCCTATAAAAAGTACTTGCATTCAGTGAAGAAAGTCAAAATCGGATTGTACGTCCCGCACGAGCCGCACAGCTTCCAGCCCATCGAGTGGAAGCAGCTGGTCCTCAACGTGTCCAAAATGATGCGCACAGAAGTCAGAAAGGAGCTGGAGAAGTTTGCCAGGGATATGAGGATGAAGGTAGGTCCGTGCGTGAGGGTGTTGGGCTCAGGAGGCCCCTGTGCCTTGTCTCGATCTGCAGAGATGGGTCTTGCTCTGTGGCAGCCTGGGATCATGCGTGTGTCAGGTGTGCTGGGGGCAGTGCTTGCATCTGTCTTAGTGCTGCTTCCCCAGGATTTGGTGTGTTTCCAAGCCCTTACAGCTGTTTAGTGGAAGGATCTCCCCTTTAGCCTGGAGAACACTTGAATCCATACTTGTTCCTGGCTATCAGGGAGCTGTTGCCCAGTTTTCTTTGCTCATTGAGGACTTTCTGGAGTGCTCATTGAGGACTTCTGGAGTCCTCAATGACTCCAGAAGAAGGTAGTTGGATAGAATCAGCATGGCTGGGGCTGGAACTACTGGGAAGAGTGGCCCAGTCGCAAATAGGGGGGGTTCTGCATTTTCCACCTGAGCTGCAGGAGGTGCCATGGCACATCTGTGTCAGTGGTTGCCTCTCCTTGCAGGACATACCAGGGACTGATGTCCACCACCCTCAGCTAAATCACAGAGTGGGTTATGTGGGAAAGGCGAGTAAAGTGACTCCCTGACAGACTGGTGCTTCCCTTCTGGCTGGTTGGACTGAAGAGCTCATTGGGAAACGAGAGACAGGGCAGGCTGCCAGGGGCCTGGAGGGTTTGGCTGCCCTTGGGGATGAGGGGTGTCCCTGACCGTGCCTCCGAGCCTGGCATGGGCAGGGAGCTGTTTGTGGTCGTGGTGGACGCGGGTTTGGTGCCTGTCCAGCTGGCTGCCAGCAGCGAGAGCAGAGCAGGTGTGTTGCTAAGTCTGGGTCTGGCTCTTGTGCAGAGGTACGTGGTGTCGTGTCCAAGTTATTCTGGGTTCTCATCCCCAGCTAAAGGACGGCTCCTACGTAGCAGCCACGTGCCTTTTTGGCTGAGGCACCTGCCCCCTTGCCCTGACCTTGGGGTGAGCACTGCCAGTGGCCCTGTGTTCTGCTGCCATCTCTCCTGCCCTGCCAAGGGGTTTGGAGGGTGACCTGGTACCATCCTATCACCTTAAGCATGTGGGCTTGATTTCTGATGTAATTAAGTTTGGGGTTTTTCCTTCTCTATTCATATGCTTTTAATACTGTTCAGAGAGCAAACAACTGAAGCAAGCTGGAGTTCAAGAAGCCCATATAGGTGTATGACTTACTGAAGTTTGTACTTGCTTTTGATAGAGGGACCAGCTCTCTGTGTGTGCTGAGCTGTGACACTGGGTCTAGTCCTGGTGAGTACCTCAGGGCCAGGACCACAGCCCTAAACCCTTGAAGGCTGAAGGCCCCGCATCTGATCTTTCCCTCAAGTTACTACAGAATTCAGAGGGCTTCAGTTGTGAGCAGGCTGAGTTTGGAGGATCAGGTCTTTAAAGCAGTCCAGAGTGAGAGTGTAATGCTGATGGCCCTCTGACGTTGCAGGGCCTGGAGGATTGGGGGGAAGCTGGAGACCTACTGAAAAGCCTCACTGTCAGAGTTCAGCTGCCAGCCTGAGAGATGGTCACCTCTGTTTGTTGAGAGAAAAGCTGGAGAGGGTGATTTGGCTGCCTGAATTTCTTTCAGCTGAGGCTCAAAGCCATTTTTCTTATCTCTTGCTGTCGGCAGCTCTGAAGAAAGCCGTGGATGAGACAGTATTCAGCTGGGAACTGAACTGGTGGCACCAACTAATTTTTGCATGGGGCCCCTGAACAGCTATCACATGATAACAGCTTTGAGTTCCTCTTAACCTGGGCAGGCTTTGAATAAGCCCCAAGGGACTGAAGGCTCTTTGTGTGCCATCCCTGCTACTGTATGAGGCCCTTTATTTTAAATTTTGATTTGCAGTGAATCATTGCCTTTATTGAAGGCCACTTCCTTCCCTCCCCCATGTCTCACAGATTCTGAAACCCTCAAGTGCCCATTCTCCGATGAAGGAGAGACCCCGGGGTAAGTCGCTGTCCCCTCGCCGGAGGCAGGGCAGCCCTCAGAGACGGGCCTGCAGGAGAGATAAATCGTGAGTATTCCCAACCCCATCCCTGCTGGGGCAGAAGGGCAGGGTGCTGGGGTTGCTTTGCTGTACAGAACTTCTGTGCTCACTGGCACGTACAGGAAATCTGCCCCAGCTGCCTTAGTGCCCATGAGGCTGCAGAAGCTGCTGGCACTGCTGATGTCCTGGCATTGCTCGGCTGCCTGATGGCCCCTCTGCACAGCTTACAGAGACAGTGGAAAACTACACTTGCCTTTTCGAAGTGACAACATCACTTGAATTGTATTCTTTTGTTTTAATCAGCTTAAAAAAGACCCAGGCCACTTTCCATGTGTTTCATAGCTAAGAGTTGTTCTTCAGCTGTGTGGGGAAGGATGGATGCAATACCTCTAAATGGATAAAACTGTGCTTTCAGATCCACAGGCCTTTTACAGCCACTGGCAGTTCAGACACCCCTACCTTAGAAGTGGAAGAGCTGAGTTCTAGCTGTAGTGCTCCATGCCAGGAAGCTGACAACTGTGAAAGTCTATACGTAACCCAGATTAGTCATATATTTATGATCATTGCTTTTTAAATAGGTTCCCAGACTACTGTCTCAGCACTTATTTATTTATTTATTTATTTCTTTTAAAGCAGCTAACAAAGGTTTTAGACTAACCTTCTAAAGATAACTTCAAGATACGTTAGCAGCAAATGATTTCACAGCAAGCTTTTATTTTTACATGTTCATTCACACTCAGTCCGTGATGCTGTACTTTGGGCTTCGTCACTGAGAGCTCCTTGTTTAGTGCATAGATAATTATAGTTGTAATGGGCTCAGCTGCTTCAGGCTTCTTTACCTCCCAGGTTCTCTTTGAGGAACAGTTTCGTTTTTGAGTTTCTGATTGTGCTTCTGCAATTGCTGGAGTGGATTAAGTATTTCTGCAGAGGAGTGAGTGTCACTGGGCTTGGAGATCCTCCAGTTGAGGTGGTTTCCTGAAAGAGCTACTGGGCATGTGGCTGCTTTGCAGTGACTGATCTCTCCTTGGCAGCTTTGCTTTTCCTGGACAGAAAGACAGGGAGTATACAGGGGCTTGCAGGGGCTTCAGCACCTGTTACCTGCTCAGTGGTTCTGCTCTGTTGCTCTGTATCAAGAGCAAATCCTATTTAACTCTAAAATAAACCCTGGGTCACCATGATAGCAATGCAGGACGCAGACACAGTGATGAGCTGTGAGCGCTGAAGGGAGAATGGCATCTCCTGGCAGGAATGAGCTGAATGACACATCCCAGCACATGCAGTGGTTGACATAAGACAAGAAACACGAGAGGAGGAATGAGATGTTCTCTTCTCCATATTGATGGACCTCTGAGAACCTGATGGAGTGAGAGGCCTTTGTGTTACACACAGAATAGGAGAGAGTCAGGTTTGCTAGGCTTTAGGAATCCTAGCTAAAGAATGGCTGTGCTTATCAACGCTGTGTTTTGTTTCTTTGTGGCTCTCTTACTCACGTGCTGTAATTACAGCTCTCTTGAGCTTGCTGGGGAGGGGGAGAGAGGTATTTTTCTTCAGAGTGAGCTGGCAAGGGCTGAATAACACATGTCGTTTGAAAGGCTTCACCTGCTGATGACAAGCTGTTATTACAGCCTGGGTTTCTTCAACAGTAAAATTATATGGGCCGGCTGGGAGAAGGATATGTGGGGTGGTGAACTAGAGTGTCTGATGAACTAGAGGCTGGATTGTTTCTGAAGGACAAAGGCTGAAACTGTGCTTAAGGATGGAAGAGGATTTCACAGCCACAAATGTTTAACTTCTCATCCTTATTCCTTCAAATTTATTAGGTAAATATAAGTGGTGGCTGCCAGCAAGCCCAAGATAGCCCAGGAGCCTGGAAATGCAGCTGCAAGGCAGGTGGGGCACATTGCAGGACAGATGGCAGTGCAATACCCAGTACATGCCTGCCTAGGAGGCTGGTGTGTAGTCAAATTGCAGCTTGTTAACTGAGCTATGCAGCAGTCCATGTGCTCTTAGCCCACAGCTGGTGTGATCCTGCATGAATGCAGAGGATATAGATAGGGTGGTGTGAATCTCTCTGGTAAGTCTGAAGCTTTACTGTGTCCACTTGCCCATCTCTGGAGTCCCAAAGCAGAAGGGTGCAGTAAATTGCAGACCTGTGCTGGAACAGGCAGTGTGGTGTTTCATCCTCATTAGGAGTGCTTGGAGCTGGAGGGTTGCTGTGAGTTTGGAAGGGAGGGTTCATGCAGTAGCCTGGGGAATCTCTGCTCCTAAATGTCAGCTCATCAGATCTATTTCCTTTCAATTTCACATTGAGGTTTAACATGCACGCTCTGTGAGTGGCACGGCAACGCCGGCCTTGTGTGCTTCCAGCCCAGCATAGCTGCTGAAAGGGAAATTCTGCTAGTCTGTTTTATCAGCATGTGCAAGGGGGCAGGATTACATTAGGATGTGTAAAATCAGGCAGCTCCAGTAGTGACAGCTCATGAGTACTGTGTGCCCAGCGACTGGGCACAGCTTGCTCACCTTATCAGGGTGCTTTGGACAGGAGGTGTGATCTGATGGGCCAGTAAAGCAGAGACCCCTTGCCTCAGAGGGCACGTTTGGCATAAGGTCATTTGCCAGCCAAGGAGAATGGGATCTGTGGTGCCTTTGCTCCAAGTCTTGTCTTTTCCTGCAATCTATGGAGGACAATCTGTAGCTAAAAGCTGCAGTTGTGGATGTGTGGAAGTGGGCATGGCACCATGGGTGTACAGTGACTTCCCATCTCTCTTGGATAATTAGAGAAGGTACTACCATCCAGGCATGCTTTAATTAAAACCATATTGTGACCTTAATTAAAGGGAGGGAGAAAAAGGTGTGAAGAGGATCCCTAAACTGGAGAGAAGGAAGAAGAAAGGACACTGGAAATTTCATACAGTGCATCTCTTGCTGGTCTCTGACTCGTACACAAGCTCTGAGGGATGCAGATTGTAGCTTGTTTACTGGTTAGTCAAATCCCATCTGCTCTGAAGGAATAATGTGGAAAAATGCAAACTATCTTACAGTGATTTCTGTAAGTGTGATCCCTTCCTGCAAGTGAGAGAGATCAGTGAAGACTCCTTCACTTCTGTGAAGTACTTAAAACTGAGACAAACACAAGGCGTGGTGCAGGCAGTACAGCAGTGAGGATGATGGGGTTATTATGAGAGGTGCTTAGATAAGTGGCAAAGCAACAGGTTTCATTCAGTGTGCCATTAGGCAGAAGAGCATTAGCTGTATGTAGCAATGTCCCCAGCTCTCAAATGCTGTACAGATTCTCAGCAGGGATCTGGTGTAAGCAGTTCTGCTCCTAAAATGAAAAAAAAAAAATCCTTATTGAATCAAAGAATTAGAAAATATTTCAGGGGCTCTGTTGCACATGTGTATGGGTGAGCTATACATCCCCAGTTCCTGGGGCTGCAGCACTACAGCTCTTCCGTGGTGTGTGCCCCAGCAGTGTGCCACAGGCAGGGCTGAGCTTTCCCTGGTTTCCAGCCTGCCCGTGGCACTGCTGCCTCTCCCGGGGCCCTGCTGCCTGCCCTGAGCTGCTCCAGTGGGAATGGGCCAGCAGCCTGCAGCAGGGAGATAAGCACCAGCCTGGCTGTGCAAACTGAGGGGTCACATCTGCTGCAGAGTGAGCAAAGAGTAAGCACACAGAGCTGGAAACCAGGGCTGAGGAGCTGAAAGCACTGGGGCCATGATCAGCATCCCATTGTACCACTGAGGCTTTAGCTGTGTTTCTGCAGTGGCACAGACGTGCTATAGAGTACCAGAGAAATGTGTGCTTTAAACAATGTCTGTCTTTAGAAAAGCAAACAGACAGCATAGTGTGAAACCAGCCAGGAGCCTGCAATAAACTCTCAGATTAGACACTTCCAGACTATAAATCAGCCAGATAGTTTTGGTTTGACAACTTTGCAGGAGGTTTTCCATTGCTTGCTTAAAAGAGAGAGACTGAGCTCTCAAGGTTTCCTTTGGTTCAGGCTGTTGGAATACTTAAATGGCCTAACAGCATCCATGTGTGTGTGATTACTTAGGTGAATGGAATCAGAATGTTGGATGCCAGGAAACTGAAGGGAGAAACACCCTGGGTTTTCTGTTGGATGGGCTCCAGCCCTTCACACAGACCCAGCCAGGAGGAACGGCCAGGCTGGGAGAGCCAACATGCAGTGGCCTGTGAGAGGACCTGCCTGTTTGCTCTCGGCTGTTTCAGCTTCGTTCTAAAAGCTCGAGTCCTGCTCTGGGGTAGATGACAGGTGGGGTGTGTCAAGTCTTAGCTACTCATTTAGGCCGTCCCTCAAGTCAGGAGGAGGGGGTGCTTCAGGCTCACCTGCTGGATCCCAGCATGGCACAGCTTGTCCTTCACTGGTGCGTGGCTTCAGAGGCAGCACACAGATAGCTCTAACGCAGTAGCTCCTGCAGCAGACTTAGCAGGGTTGTGTTTAAGATGACAACATCAGCTCTGTCCAGCCCTCCTCCGAGGCAGGCTGTTGGCCGTGTGACTGCTGTGCTCTCACAGCGGGTCAGCAGCGCCCTCTCCCTCCCCTGTGCGCAGGCCGGCCGTGCTGGACAAGAAAGGAGACCTGGCGACACTCAACGAGGTGGGCTACCAGCTGCGCATCTGACACGGCCCGAGCGCCGGCTCCAGAGGGCTTCCGCTGCTGCCGCTGCACTTTACCTGCACCCCCTCGCAAGGAAAAAGGAATGGGACTATTTATTAACTTATGTACTCTCACAATAAAAGTTTGACCTAGAAAATAGGGGGTAATTTTTTTTGGTGGCAGTATTTATTTCAATTTATAGAAAAGGCATCAGTGATGAGAACCTAAAATTAGATTTGCCGGGATTTGAGATTTTTTTTTTTCTCTCCCATCATGTAGCAGGTGACTCCAGTGGTGTGAGTTTCTTCAAATATAATTTCCTGTACCAGTGTTAATTGAACTTGGCTTTGTGCTGGGTGGTAGCATTGGAATAACTAACAAATCATATTCTTAGTATTAAGATGTGCTGGGGTGCAGTGCAATTAAAAAAAAAAATCATATTCACTATTAATATTTAATTCAGCAATAAAAGCAACAGCGCAGAAGTGGTATAAGTTTTTAAAGTATCAATATTACCTCACTAGACTTAATAGATATGCAAAACTGTCAGTATTATTGTTTTCTAACTAATTTGTACTGTTTCCCAGCATTACTGGGAATATTAAAACAGCACTGGATGTTTTACTGCCACCTGTATTATTATTTTCTGCATGTTGCCAAAAGATGTTAAGTAACAGTAATATGCAAGTGTATTCTTAACACTGACATCTTGTTAGGCAAGATATGAGGTTTGAGGTTTTTTAAATGATGATAATTGATGAATAATGAATTTTTAAACTTTCATAATTTTTTTATACTTTTGTCACAAGCTTTTAGTCTTTCTGAGCTACACCACTGAAGCACAAAACATAGAGATTGCTGTTTTGTAGAGACAAGTCAGCTTTTTTCTCATATATGTATTACCTGGAATAATGGAAAAACTGTGGGAATTGCTAACCTGAATCTGTGTGTTTTTCTCTCCACATTAATGTGCAAATTTGAACGTTGTCTTTGAAAGGCTGAGCCATCTCCAGTGGTGATGCCTTGACACCTTGTATTACATCAGGCATGGCAGGCTGCAGTTAACCTTCTGCCATGCTCTGCAGGAAGTTTTTCCTACATGTGTTGTAGTAACAACTGCTTAGTCAGACTTGAATAAGGAAGTATGGTTGAAATAGATGAAAATCAAGCTTGTCTGCTTCCTCCCTGCTGAGTTGTTTTGTTGTAAGACTTGGCTAAGGACCCATGATGGACAGCAGTGTTCTCAAGTGACACGGTAAGACTCGCTGGGGTCCACCGTTCAACTTAGTGAAGTTCTCTGGAAGCATTTGAGTGCTGCATTCCTGGAAATGTTTCATTAGGTGCCTAAATATAAACTGGATTATTGTACACGTCCAGCCTCTACCCTTTGTGCTGTGCTCATAGATGATGCTGCCATGGGCCTGGTGTACCTCTCCTCCTGGGCACTTACTTTTTTGGGATCTCGATGAAGATGGATGCTGTTACAGACTGATGGTAATGCTTATTCAAACTGAATGATTTAAGCTACTAGAACACTTCTATCAGTCAGAAAGTGAATACAGAAGGAAAAATTGCTTGTACACAGACCTCATTGCTCAAAAAACTGAATTTCACCTGCCTAGGACAGGAAGAAAAAGCCAAGACCCAGCAACCTTCTACAGCCAGTGAATGGCTTTCTACTAATTAAGACTCCAGAAGCTGTAGAAAGAAAACTTTTCAGAAGTGTGACACTTCTTTATCCAAGTTTACCATATCAATGTCAGGAAGGCCTTTCCCATCCCTCTTTCTCATAACTTTTCTACTCCTGTGTTCACAGTAAGGATTTTTTTGCTTACAGAATGAAGCTGAGGAGATGGAAGTACTCTTTTGGTAGAAAATCTTGTGTAATTTGACATCAGCTGCAGAGTTTTGGTTTCAAACTTTGTGCTGCCAGTGTCTTGTGACCTAAACAATTTTTTTTATGACTTCTCATGGATAAAATGATGTGGAAAAACTTTTGATCAGCTGTATCCTATAGCACAATGTTATCTGATATGTTGCAAGTTTTTTCTATGAAACTATGATTTACTTCAGCTCAAATAATGGTTGTATATAGTTTCCACCCTTGTCCAGCACAATTTATTTTCTCTTAACTGATACTGAAGCTTTTTAATGCTGTAGAGGTGTGTCAAAAAATTGCTTTTGGTTCTTGTTTAACGTTCTGCTGAAATATTCTCTTGAAACTTGCTTATGATGGCATTTGTCTTAAGTGTGGTTCAAGTGACAGCAAAGTGGTCCAATAGTATAGAAAAACATGCATGACTTTTTGGGCTTTTTCTCATCATTTGTATATGAAACTTCAGCATGAAACTTCAATAAAAGTATCATGGTAGTCTTTTTTTTTAATGACTTACTTGTTTTTTTGTCCTTGCTCTCAGCAAGGGTTGGTACAACTGGATAATATTTTGGCTGTAACCTGGGTGTACTCAGAAATCTGTTACATCTGTCTAAGTATGCTGGCATCTATGAGATTACTCAGATGCTTGAAACCAGAAGCATCCAGGATCAAGCAGGTTCTCATCCTCAGCATCAACTTGACTGTTAACAGGCAAAAGAAAGATCTTCAGCTGTAACTACCTATGACAAAAGTATCCCCTCCATATTCTCAGCAATGTGAGCTGAATGTTTTGGCAGGTGCTCATATTTTGTAATGGAACACTGAGAAACTTCTTTAATTCAACGGGTTTTATTATTACTACCACTGTACTTCCTGCATTGTTCTCCAAGCACAAAGTAATTGCAGTTGTCTGCAGTCAGGGGAAAGGGAACACAGGTGAAAATTCCACAAGTGCTGCTGGGAGACAAATGTGTCTGAATGGGTGCAGGTTGTCCAGCACTACACTGAAAGACAATTCTGTAACTTCAACGTTGGTTCTACATACACATCCAGATGTAGTTTGACCAAGTTACAAGATTTGTTTCCAGCCCCTCTATTCAGGCAGCCTGGTGGTTTTTTAATTACTTTGTAAATTGTATTTTACACAAAATGTTTGTGCATAGTGAGAGTAAATATAAAATCTTGATAATTTAATACCTCAGGGTCTGTAATTTCAAGATACAACATGACATTTTTGATAACTAAATGGAAAAAACCCTGTCACCAGTTGTTCAATATATATAAAACCTCAAGATGTCGAGGGCTAATTTTTTTTTCTCCTATAATAGATCAGTTAGGTTTCCCATGATGTGGTGTGCTCATTAAGCTTAGCTTTATTTCAGATATTTTAAAAAAGATTTCAGTGAATGCTACCTCTATTTGAGCCCTTACAATTTTAAGCAGCAAATTCTTAAAGCACAGATGTTTGCCTGTATGCCTTTCTTCCTTTGAAAGCTGAATCTTGCAGTCTCTGCACTGAGAACACTGAGTAAATTCCTTTGCAGAAGTGTTAAGATGAAAGTCTCTACAGAGCACGTTTGTAGTAAAACATTATTTTCAACTCATTATAAAATGCTGCAGGCATACAAACACATTCTCCTTTGCTTGAAGAAACACACAGATCTCAGAATAGTCCTTTTTACTGTGATTTACAATAAAAATCATTTACATCAAATCCATGAAAAATAATGCCATTTGGAGTCTGGCACAGATGTTTTCCTATATCAAAGAGGAAACTAATGTAAAATCTTTTCTTTTTCTCTCTAAAAGACTTCATGAAGTAAATGAAACATTTTTTTTTGGTTAAAAAAAGGAAGTCCCTTTTGAAAGTCTACTTTACACAACACTAACAAGTCAGCATGCAGGCAAACTTACTTAAACTGGACCAGCAGTGCTTGAATTAACCTTTTAAAAAAATAATGATAATCATCCCATGAAGAGAGAAGGTAAAGGGAACTTTACCTACACTAAAAGTCCTTTGGATATTACCGTTCAATAAGCCTGAACTCTGCTAGCAGTGGCAGGTGGTCAGAAGAGTTATTTTCATTGGGAAGACCATTAACAGTCCAAAGATCTTTCTCTGTTAGAAGTGCCAGCCTGCCTAGAAGTTTCAGACCTCCACAAAAAGAATCCTCTGCTCCTGTTAGAAAAAAACAGAAAGGAAATGTTCATCAGTGTGGGCTAAATATCACACATTCATACAGATGGAGGAGGAGAGCAGTATGGCAGCAATAATCCAAAGTTGTTACTGTTCCATGCAAAATCACCATTAAGACAGTTCAGAAATTGTTTTACAACTCTCAGAGTAGAGTTTCATCAGTAGAGCTCAAAGTATTCAGAAGGACACTATTTTGCAGAGGGACAAATAAAAAGGAAATAAAAAGGAAAATGCACTTATTTGCTCATTGTAACTCCCCTGAAAAAGCCTCATATAATCCAGTCCTCCACTTTAGACAACAGTATTGTTAAACAGAGCTGGGACTTGTGAAGTTAAGTATCTTTTTAGAGTTACTGGTTCATGTAACATTTTCTTTCTGTATCCTCAAGCACACAGTTCCTCAGCAGGCAGGTCATACAGACACTTCCTAAGGATGAAGGCATTTTAGCTTTCTATTCCCTTTCTAACTGTTCATAAGAAAGGCATCTCCATTATCTCCTGCTACCTATTTCTATAACTAAAAAACCCAGCCCCACCTCCTTCCCCAGATGAAACACTGCACTGCCCATGCACGGGTGGAACACAACTCAAGCCTTGCAATTACTACTCAGTTCCACAGAATGGTTTGGGTTGGAAGGGATCTATAGGACCACCTAGTTCCAACCCCCTTGCCATGGGCAAGGGACACTTTCCACATCAGGTTGCTCAGAGCTCCATCCAGCTTTGGTGACTTTGGACACTTTCAGGGATGGGGCAGTGCTGCTCCCAGTACTGATCCCTGGGGAATGTCACTTATCTCCATCTGGACATTGAGCCATTGATGGCAACTGTTTGTTTCTGGCCAATTCATGGTATTCGAGTTTGACAACTACTCAGCAACTCTCCCTATTGCTTTCAGAGTACAGAGATGATACTGGGCAAGCTGAGAGCTTTCAGGATCAGCACAAACTGCAGCTGTAACTTTGGAAAGAAATACTTTCTGTGTGAAAGTTCTCAGCAAATTCAGAACTTCCTGGCTGAACCTTGTACTGGCTTCCCAAGAGATACTTTAAAGGACTATCCAGCAACTGCTGAACTCTGCTTTATCCTTTGCCATCTGCCAACTTTTCAGCCCTTTAATAATCCAGCAGCTGTTTACTGCTCTAAAGAAAAGCTTTTTTTACTGCAAAGATCTCTTGGCAGCTCTAGAGCACATGTCCACCAGGTCTTGAGACAAATTTATCATTCGGGACAGCACCTGCATATCTACAAAGGAGCAGTTTGTTGCCACAGAGAGCTTGGTCTGCATGCAGTGATCAAAGACACTCAAAACACTCAGCAAAACTGTGCTCTGTAGGACTCAGGTAGATACTGAACCCTAGTTACAGGAAATCTTGAAT
This sequence comes from Thryothorus ludovicianus, assembly GCA_013397245.1. Classification (NCBI taxonomy): domain Eukaryota; kingdom Metazoa; phylum Chordata; class Aves; order Passeriformes; family Certhiidae; genus Thryothorus; species Thryothorus ludovicianus. Next base: position 82,731 of record VZTB01005220.1, read on the forward strand.
ACCACACCAAATATCTGGCTAACCATGACAGAATAAAGTATGAATATTTTAAAATAAAACCCTTTAAATAGAGAACACCAATCAGTGAGCCTAGACCACATTTAAAATTCACTTGTATGGACTTCGGTAACTTTAAATACAGAGGCTAGGTCATTAGAAAACTGAAAATCCAAACCATGGCTTAATTTCTCATGAACAAAAACTGTACTAGCTTAAAGTAGTTGGAAAATGCAAGTTTGGTTCCATTCTGTGCTCTGATGTGGGAACAATCTAATTGAAAAACAAGTGCAAAAAGAAAAAAAGTGCTGTATCTGTGCTGGAGCAATGATAGTGCAGAAAATATATAAACAGGTAAATCAGGATTAAATTTTGTGCATGGATGCACTCTGCAATCACACAGCGCTCTATTAAATCACATGGCATTCAGAAATAATTTAAATACTTCCCACACTGTGGTTTTTCAGTCAAAAGCTTTTGTATTTGCCATTTTACATTAAGGTAGCATTTACTGTGCATGTTATGACAAATGAGACTTTTATGAATTGACTCAGTGAATTTTAACAATCTAGTCTCAAGTTATGAGAGATGAAGGTGGTGTTTTCACTCCACATACTGAAAACAATGTTAATTTATAAAAATCACTTGCAGTCTACAGTGGGAGCAGGAATGGAATTCAGGTTTCTCTGCTCCAAGTTCTGCAGAGACATTTATGTGCTAGTACTGCACTGATGTTTGTTGATGGTATAAAACACAGAACTCATGAGGGCGTGGAAAGCAAACTGCTCAGAAGCACCCATGGAAAGAGTCCCAGAGCAGTAAAGCACGGAGAAACAGAGTGAGACTCATCATGAAAATTCCCACAGAGGTACCGCGACTTTCTTGCACCATCTGGTGACTTTTAGCTGCAACTGCAAACCGGAGAGTGACAGCTGGGCCTGTGCCACTGACCGTGCTCAGAGCAAAGGCCAAGAGTCTGTTACTTGGCAGAAATTACTGCAAGACAAGCTGAGAAGCAAACTGCCAGGAAACAGTTCGATTATCAGTTGTAATGCACATCATAAATTGCTGTTCACCATTGTGTTGATCAGATGATTGGGAATATTGCCTTCTTGTAGCTCTGGCCTGTGTTACTGATAGCAGTATTGCTCAGGTGCTACTTCCACTGCTGCTTTCCTGTACCTCCAGCTTGTCTCCATGCTGAGACAGGGACTACAGAAATGTTCAGTCAGATGAAAAGGTTTGCCCTGTGTGGCACTACAAATCCAGCTGTGGTGAGCTGACAAGGCCAGCCACATTTCTCAGATAACAGCTGACATGCAAAGCACTACCACAAACCTCTGAGGTACTCACACGGATCAAATTAGCACTGCACTTCTCTTACAACAGCAAACAAATATTCTTGTTTAGCATTTCTGAAAAGTCAAAGTTGGTTTCTTTACCTGGCTGGGCAGCAGTATCATCATTTGCTGCAGAATAGAAAATATAATCCACAGTGACAGCACTTCGGGAATGACAAGTTGTCACTTCGGGGATCCCAGTTTCAGGGAGGTAATGAGAATAGACTGAAGACAATTTCAAATGGTGCCGCAATTTTGAAGACAACCTAAAGAGACATCAAAGAAAAGAATTTTATTTTCTTGCATTACCAAGAAGGAAAAAGCAATGAAGAAATACAAACAGTTCCTGGTTACAAACAAAACTAATTATCTGGATGTGCAAACTAGTGTTTCTCTCCTGCAAGCCACCCCATAGCCTAAAACTCTGAAGGCAAAACACAGGCAGCTTTTCAAGTGAAAGTGCTGATCAGAACTGGCTTAGCTGACAATTTAATTATAGCAAGCTTTCAACTCCATATACATTCTGTAAGCATTCATATGTCCTCACTCAGCAATCTCTCCCTGACATACAGGCAGAAATGTCCATGAAAGCAGCTCATATGAAAGCCACAAAACACAAACTCATCTAACCAGGCCCTTCAGCATCAAGAGAAATTCAGATTTTTAGAGGTTTTTTTCTCCCCCAAGTTAGATGTATCAAGCTTCCAAGTTAGGCTGTGCTTATGTCTTGCTTCCACTCAGGCACCCATTTTCTGTCAACCCATCATTTGTTTGTTCCTCTTCAGTTCAGCCCATCTTGTTTCACCCGTCTTTTCAATCTTGAAAGCAAACTTCAAAACTGCACCTTTCAGCAAAACAACTCCCGTCTCTCAGACATTTGCTTCCATTATCTCTGCAAATCATCCATCCCTTATCTGTACCTGCCTCATCTGGGCTGCAAAGTGTTCTGATTGAAACCCAAGCAATTAAAGAAGAAATCAGCATGTTACCTTGTCTGATTCAGAGCAGAGACAAACATGCCAGTTGGTACAATACAGACAAATAGTAATTTCTGCTTTTGTTACATGACATCCCTTTTAAGATGAGGGGAAAAGGAAAAAGACCTGCAAGAAGCATTCAGCATGCTATGGATTTAAACTGTAGCACAGGGCTGCCTGTTTCTTACCTACTTCTTCTCTCAGAAATGCCATGACACCTTTTTCATCACCAAGAGTTCTAATATGACTATCTGCAGTGATACCAAGATCTCATTTCTGGTAAGAAATGTCTGACTGGGAGCCTTACATCCCATACATACATTTAGGGTAATTTCCTTCTTCTATGCCTTACTTTACTTACTCTTTCCTTTACCAGTTTGGTAAATGCAAAGAAATTCTTGCTTTTGAAAAGCAGTTATATTTTCCTCCTCAGCATTCTAGCCATGGCTACCTCCTTCTGAGTGAAAGTTGTATTACCAAATCTGTAATACTCCACATTTCTCAGATTCAAAGAATTTAAATTCTCACACAGAACTCATTACAAGGAAGGTTTTATGACCTTTCCAGTTCCTTCCTCATCCCAGTTTCACACTATATTTACCACACCCATAAACCAGTGCATCAAAAACAATAAAAAGAGAGAAATGTCAATACTTTAGCAGCTGGACAACACTGTTTTTTTTTTTTTTTTCCTCTTCCTCTTTTAAAAACATTGCTTCTGCAATTGGACTGAAGTTCACGTTTCTTGCAATGTCCCTAGAGAGGATTATGTTCTGTTTATGTCAAGAAGTGACAAAAAATGCCAGAAGCATTCTTTTAATAAGCAGACAGAAAGTACCCTCTAAACAGCATTGACATCACAGCCCTGCATTCTGAAAAAATATCTGCAAGTTCCTGAAAGAACAAATATTTGATTATTGCCAATTCCAGTCTTCTGCTGTCTGATCAGCCTTTTCATGTTTAAATGAACAATGATTTTTTTTGCCAAAAAGGCAGACTGGGTTGGGTGATCATCAGGTATCCACACTGGAATCAGATATAAATTTGGTCTAAAACCAAGACCAACCCCTAAGTAACCAGCCAAGGGCTTCCATATTTTCCCCCAATACATACTTTTCAGATGCTATTACAATCTCCTGAGTGTTGTCTGGTTTTTCTACTTCCAATTTTTCTCCTGCAAAATAAAAATAAATTCAATTTACATTTAAAATAGGATATGAGTGAGACCAATACTGAAGAGCTACAGAAAAGCTGCAGGAAAAAAACATGTATCTTTAAGTACACTTATTTTTGGTAGCAGGGAAGATACAATTCACCAAGCTGGATTAAATTCTTCTGTTCCATTAGTAACATCCCCTCTAAAGACTCTTTTATATTATGTCCCAGTCATTTAAAATTTGTTTTTTCTGTCAAATAAAAAAATAGAAGGTGGAAGATGTAGCCATACTCAGTAAGGAATCACTTGGCTTTTCCCAACTGTTCCATGAAATGCCAACACTATAATTCATAAACTCTGAGGCAGAATGCAGGTTCGCACTATGTCCATGTGCTGCATTCCTTCACCTCCCTCTTCCCAGTCACAGCACAGCTGGCTTTCAGGATGCAAACACAGGAGTTTAAATATTACACACCAACTCCTGAAGGTAAATTTCTAACTATTATCTTACAAAGATTCAAATTTTCAAAGTTTATGTGAATAAATCACCTTACACTCTAATGAGCCCAACAAGAAAGATTTGTAAGCTCAAGACTCCCTGTTTTTCCCCCACTAAAACAGAATGTATGGTTTTCAGTACTAGCTGATTGATACTTTCACAGGCTCACAAAAATTCATTAATCCAAAAACTGACCTGCGTTTTCTTCCTTTTGTCGCTGTTTTAGTTCATATACACAGTTTTGTGAAATACCTAATTTTTTTGGCCAAATTGGAATAGATAAGATTCTTTGTCCCCTTGGAAACTGCTCTTGTCCAGAGACCTGAGAAAGACAACACAAGCCTTTTCAGACAGAAATCTGATTTTTAAGAAACTAAAAAAACCCCACCAAACAAACCTGATATAAGTGAACATTTTTTGTAAAGTTTAAAGAAAAAGGCCCAGCCCCTCAGAATAACTTTTATAATGAGTCAAATCCCTGTAAAAATAACACTCTTTATGCACACCCACTGTTTATCCTTAGCAAGTTCTTTCCAGGTGTACAATTTTTCCAGATGGTTCTTGTGACACTGAGACACTTCCAAGAACTTTTAGCAATGTGACAGCACTGGCTCAGCGTACAGAGGTACCCAGCAGACACTTCAGATTCAGGAAGGTGATGCTTCTGGGAGCAAGTCAAGGCAAATGGGGGCTTGAATCAAGTCCCCACTAGCAAAGAACACCCCACAGGGCTATTTTTTTTGTCACGTTTTCTCATTTTATGTAGTTCAGTCACTCCTATTATGTAGCATTGACACATCCAACAGCTGCATTCAAGAGCTCACATGACATCTTTTAACATGAAACAGCTGAGGTTCAGCATCTAATTGCAGCTTTGCTTTTACAATTACTGTAGCCACCAAGTTTATCTACAGTAAGTCATCTTCTCACAGAGTACACAGTAGGTTTTTGATTAAATAGTTATTTTATCCTACTTAAAGACTGGGACACTTAAACACAGTGATAAAATCATTCAAACACGGTGATACAATCCTCCTGTGGATCCACTACATTTCAGGAATAATTGTTGGTGAGTTTTTCCTTTCAGAGTGCTGGGAGAAGATACAATATTCCCTAAAGCACAGCTAATAAAGCCAAGCTCATTTAACTGCAGTAACTTTTGCTTTGCAGGCTGCAGAGAGGGCACTAAGAAAGGCACTGCAATGGAAACAAATATTTCTCTTTCATCAGCATTAACCACTCTTCTGGTGAGAAATGAGAAGCACAGCCTACCTTCCCTATAGCAAGTCCTTCATAATTTAACTTTCCCTCCTTTATAAATCTGTACAATGGAGAGCCAGGAACAGAATTGAAGTCCCCACAGACGATAATCGGGCAGAAGGAACCATCCTTCTGAGAGGCAACGCTGGCAATCTCTGCCAGGAGCATTGCAAGCTGGGTCAGTTTGATGTCCCCTCTCCTTGGGTTGTACAGCAGGTGTGTATTGGCAATACAGATGGCAGCACTGCTTTTACAGTGAAATCTGGGCTGCAGCAGCAACACCAGTCCAACGTTGTCCCTGTCCAAGAGTGGGATATCACGGCGAAAAAATTCCACGGGGTTTGAGGAAATCAGGCTAAATTTGGAAGTTTTGAAGCAAATGGCACAGCCATCAGGTTTTCTGCCTGTCCTCATTTTATACTCACAGTGATACCCTGCAAGAAAGGTAAATGAGAACATAAAATACTGTTGTGTAAATACAGATTTTAAAACAAAACAAAAAGAAATTCAGAAAAAGAAGTTGCTGCTTTTCTCACATGACAGTCAAGCCCCAGTCTGAAGCACCAAAGTCTGCATGAAGTTCACATAGACTCATGTTCACTTTTATTTCTGCCCTAATCTGAGCTGAGGTGAAGCAGGACAGGAAATGTGACCAGTACCTTTTGCAACATGTAAACATCTACATACTCTAAGATACCAGTCATGTTCTTATCTCCTCATCTGGAAAAAAAACCCAAAACAATACAACAAAGAAACCCCCACAAGGCACATAAAAGTGGCCTTGTGCATTGAAGTTTTTTCTGGACATTACAAGAATGATTTAGGAGTAATACCAGTGAAGCATTACCAATCAAAAGCCTTAATCATGCTAAGTCATTAATCAATGTCTAAAATGATTCATGGAACAAAGGTCTCCAACATATTTACATAATTATGCAATTACCCAGTGAGCAGCAAGTGGCAAGCTTTCACCAAGGAAACAGACACTTATCAAATGACAGCACTGGAGTTCAAACAAGTCCATCTAGAAACTGGGATTTGCCAATTTCCTCATTTTAAGAAGAGGTGATTTAAACAAGACCTTATCTATATAAGGAAAAAATTTAGATCTTGAAACAGTATCTAGCTTTTGCCATTTTTAAATGTCGTCTGCCCTGCCCAGAGCATATGAATTCATGAAGTACAGCCTTAGTGAAGGGTAAGTTGACCTGAGCTCACACCAGTGCTGGAACAGAGGATTCTCATTCCCCTCTCCAGATTCAGGCCATGTTGCCCCTGCCACTTGTTGTGGCACTTACTGCTAACTCAGTAAGGCAACAGAAAACTAACTCAGAAAAATAAAATCAGTCTGGATAGTATTCTGCTGGACTGGTGGATTTCACAATTGAGTGCCAGAATAAGCCCAGGATAAGGGGCAGGATGTGCATCTGGGAGCTAGGGATGGGGAAAGGAAGAGCTAAAGCAAGCTCCAGATGCTCCTGTACAGTAGCTACAAGCTCATTTGCCCCCACAAGCCTGGCCTCATAGTGTTGTTTCACGTTTCAAGTGGATTTCAATCAGCACAGCCATTACTCTCTTCTTTGCAAACACCCAATTCTGGAAGCTAGACTACCTCAACTAACCAGAAAAGAAAAGAGAACCAGTCCAGTGCTGCTCCTTTACCATTATCTCCTGGCATCAGACAAGAACCAGTGCCAGGATGGAAGTGGGGCCCTAGGGCTGGAAGGTGGTGCAGGGCACAGAAGATTTAGATCAGTTTGAACCACCATGGAATCAACCCTTTGCAACATGTTCCTTCCATAAAATTACATGAAGGGTAGTGACAAGACATTCTATTCAGACTGACTGACAGCATTTTCATAAAAACCTAATGAATACATACTTATTATGGGTAACATTTAGGGCTGATACTTGGAAGGTTTCAAGGCAGAGAAAACACACCCTTGAAGAGCTACTCAACAGGAATACTAGTAAAAAAGATGAAGGTAGTTTTGAAAGAGCACTTGATGAATTTATAAAAGAGTTGCATTGTTGCACGTGATGACAAAACACTTGATATGTATGAGATGTAATGTATGAGACTTTTTTTGAGGAGACTAGTACTGAGCTTCCACAGGGCAACAAGTTATCCCAAGGGGAGAAGACAATGTATTGGTCCTAAGAGTTTCCTCATACCCAGGGATTCCAAACTTGACTTGATCTCTGCTCTGTAGTGGTTTTCTTGGACTTCTTGTAAGCAGAGCACCTAAGAAAAAGGTTTACAATTAAAATATATTAGTAAGTGCATCAAAATGTTACCACAGCATATCTCTGTTGGGCAGTCTGTATAGATATTGAAAAAAAAACAAACTCAGAAGCTTCTTGACTCCATAATCCCACAAAAGAATTCACTCTTCTATAGAAAATGTTCCCTAAGATTATGAAGAAGGTCCCAGTTCCTCCCACCCTTTTTCAGACAGACATTCTCAGAGGTGAGATTAAATTTATTCAAAATAGTAACTTGATATCTTAGGGCTGCAATGCAAGATGTAACCAGAAGTATGTATTCTATCACCATCTGTTAAAACCAGGTGGAGCAGTGTCCTTTATCTCTTCCATGACCCAAAATTCCAGAGAGGTATCTTCTGTTAATGGGCCACTGAATCTCACCACATGGCTGATAAAATTACATCGTCCATTGGGAGATGCTCCACCCAGGGGGAGGAGCCAAGCATTCCTGCCTGGATATAATCTGAGATTTGAATCACTACAATCAGCCTTTCCCACAGTAACACAGATTTAACACCACTGGGATAAAGGACTGAGCTCCCAAAGGGGAGCAAGTTACCCCTGCTTGCTGAGCTGCAGCAACACATTCCACTTGCCCAGCTGACATTAGCTCATTCAAGGTCTCAAGCAACATTCTGAAATCTCTGCTTCACTTAAGGTTACAGTTCTAAACAATGAAATAATTAAAAATCTATGTCCTTTAGCAAGAAATTTCTCTGAGGAAAGGGCCTCTGCATCTGCTTCCCTCAGAAAGCTACCCAAGGTATCTCTCTGTAAAGATATGTGCATACAGGATGTACAAATTTAGTAGGAAGAAAGAAAGAGCTTGAAGGGGACTTTAATTGCCAGATTGCTGCCTAGGTACTAACAAAACTGCATTTTTCAAATGGGACAAGGCTGTTTTTCTGTGGCTTCCCTAATACAACTACTTTTTTTCAGTACTGTTTTCTGACACAAACAGGATGGATTCTATAACTGAACTTTTGTCGGTCCCAACAATGATTGAAGAAAAATTTTACTGACTTGTCTTCCTGATTAAGACTTAGAATAATTTATGTGTCTTCAAAAACAAATAAACTCTACAACCAACCAAAACCACAGCAGTGTTTTTTCAGACCCCAGTACAGAGTAGCAGAATTTGCTACTTCAGTTTTTAAGAAATATCCACATGCTCATTTTCTACTCACATCTGCATCCAGCTCTTTGATTTCTTGTAGGATGTTGGGAAATCTGTATGTCCAGAATAACAATCGCTGCCTGCAGTGTTTGTACAGGTGAGAGTTGTCTTCCAACAAATTCTGAGAGAGAATATTGTAGGACATGACTGTAAAATCAAATGTTGCCTCACATCCTGTACTGCTTTGGTCAGATCCTTTATTTTTAGCGATTTTCATTGTTTTACTCTGCTGACAGAAATACTCCCAGTGTCTTTTGATGGTTCCTGTCAAAGCACATGAAGCAGAAAAAGGTTATGCTTTAGACCATATGACTTCTTACTGCTCTTGGAAACCATTCTACTGACAACTATTTGTCTTTCAGATCTCTTAAATAATTCTAAAAGCTTACACAATTAGCAGTGATCCAGACCCTCTGTTTAAGATGAATTTTGTGAAAGTATCAGCAAAAAAAAACCAAAAACCAAAAAAAACCCCAACAAACCAATCAAACAGAAAAAAACCCAATGTCTAAACAAACAGCACAAAACCATTATATGCCCTGGATTTCAACTTCTAAACTGGGCAACAGGCATGTTCTAATGTTGCAATCAGACTACACTCCCTGCTCCAGTAGAAGGGCTGCCAAACTGGTGAGCCAAATCCAGTCTGTTGAGAGTCATACACTGCCTTGTGCCATTGCCTCCTTGGCAGAAATGGTTATGTCAGGCTGGGATACACTCCTTAGGGCAGCAAATGGGCACCTTGTTGATCTCTCTATCCATGAGTAACAAAGGGTTAGGAATCCATCAATCACCTCTAGTCCATGTACAGACTGTAAAACTCAGCCACAGGCTGCAACAAGGTCTACAATAGGAGTATCAAAATAAATAACGAACCAAATTTTCCTCAGTGAGTTGAGAAATCAAGAAATTATTAAGTTTCAGAATTACCAAGACCTTTTGAAAAGGCTTCCTTCACCTTTCTGCCATTTTTAATTTCATACTTACTGTTAGTAAGAAAATTCATAAAATATCTGCCCATCATTAAGCATCCAATTACATTTTAAGAAACTTATTTCTCCACTTAAAAACTCACAGAGATGTTTTTCACCCTTTATGTCTGACCTCATCTGAGAACAAGCTGAGGTCCAGCTACCTGTGCTAACAACCAGTGGCAGACTGTAGCTACAGCTGTTACCATCTGTCCTATTTGGGTAGTAATTTTCATTGCTATGCTTAGATTATTCAAGACTTTACAGTGTTTGCAATGAATACAGCAAGGCTTTAAATTCTGATTCTCTGGTGGGAGAGAAGGCACATTGCTCCTCAGCAGGTACCTTTAATAAGCATCACCTTACAAAGGGTGACTGGGAAGGACCACAATGCCCACCACACTCTCAGGTAAGGGTATGCCAAGCAGGGTTAAGAGGACTTAGTAACTAAGGAAGGTCCCTTCCTTTGGCTCCTGAAGATGAATATGATGTCTCTAAGCCTTATGGGTATTTCTGTCCAAAAATCCCTTTGGGATGCTGATAGCATCTATTGCCCTTTTTAGTAATAATACAATTTCCAGTTTGTTTTGCTAAGGAAGTGATTTATGCAAGAGGGAAACAATTTTGACTGTGTCCCTCTATTTGTCTCACACTAGGCAAAACTGTAAATATGCACAAGACTCAGTAAAATATTTGGATGCTATGTACAAGATTGTATCTGTAATCAGCTAACTGACACTTTGAAGTTTCATGGAAGTTTGTTACTGAGCCCAGCAGAAAACTTTGCACTTCTTCCTGTATTTATCTGGATAAGCACATGTGCTGCTTGCTCTGTCAGACGTGATCTGACACAAAACTTGCTAACGTGCCAGTGGCAGAATACAGCTGCAAGAACAAAATCACACAATCACACTGGAAGCAAGCACCATTAAAACTCAGTCCATTAACTCTCAGCTTTCTAGGTCACAGATAACTCAACTGGTCTGGAAAGAAACCAGTTCAGGTCCAGAGCACAAGGAATGAAGCTATGCAACTGCCAGCCCAGCTCAGCCCTATGGCATGTCAGCCAAATCTTTTTGCTTTTTAGAGCTTCCAAGTTATCAGGCATGACCTGGTGACAGAGACAAGAGAGAGTGTTGTCTCAACCAAGCTCAGGACTCCCCAGGTTGGGCAATCCCTCACACAACTGACTGTGCTCTACCGCCAAGTGCAGTGAACTCAGTTCTGGTAGACTGTTTAACAGCACAAAATACAAGTTTGCAGAATAAACAGCATTACAAAACTGGACCACTTTAAAGACGTTCTCCTGAGAGGGGTGCCAAGAAAAACAGTAACTCAAAAGGAGCAGGCACTACTGCTCATAACTCTAACTCATTTAGTGCATTTAGCTTTACAAATAAACATGGAGAATGAGCAAAGAGCATCTTCTACCTTTCTTGCTGCCATGTTTTTCTTCATTCTTTGCTACAGAAAGACAAGATACTTCTTTCTGATTTGACACGTTTGTTTCTTGTTCAGGAGTTGAAGTACCATCCTGGCCACTGAGTCTCCTCTTCTTTGTCAATGGCTCTTCTCCCTCAGATTTCATACTGGGGTTGGGTAGGTGAAAGCAACAACTTTGTGTGTAGTTATCAAGATGCCAATTAGAGTTCTGAAATTGTCTCCAAGGTCCAAAAAATGGAGGGGATCTCCAGTTTGCTGAAAAATCAGGTGAAATAGGGAGTGGAAACGAGGCCCAGGGAGGATAGTGTCCGGCCCATCTCATACAGCTGGAAACTGGGCTGTTCAAGGTGAGTATCTGGAAGCCATTCCAGTGGGTGATCCAGTCTCTGCCCAGCCTCTGCACATGGCGGGGCAGCATGGAGTGTCTACCAAAAAAGCACAAATTTCATTACTGGCACACAACTACATCCACCTGTAGAAAGCTGTGGAGGCAAAGTCAGCCTGGTCAGGACTTACACAAGATACTCCTTCTCTACAAGATATTCAAACACTTATATACAGGGTATTTATCTAAATGATATGCAAAATGGGACTTTACAAAGTAATCTTGCATCCTTTTCCCCCTCTCAGATTTATAAGTACCATTTAATGTCCAAACCCTATCCATCTCAGTAACTATTTACAATTTATTTTCTGCCTTGTTGAATTCAAGTGTCAGATCTTTCAAGCGCTCAGAGGAATAACCTTTACAAAAGGTCATTTTTGCATGCTGCATTAACTTCATCATAAGGCTATTTGTAAGGATAGGGAAGATCACTATCCTGCAAGCAGTCAGAACTTTGTTTGGAAAGCCATTGATGTGGCTCAAATCCCAATGCCAGCATGAAAAAGAAATAAAGGTATTAAGCCTCAGGGCATCACTAGCACCAGCTCAAGACTAAATCTGTATTCTTACTTCTTTTCCAGAAGAGCAAATCACAGCTCATCAACTAAAGCTATGAAAAAAAGGTGGGGCTTTTTTATTATTTTTTACTTTAGAAGAAGAAAGGAATCTGTCTCTCAACAAAATCACGGGAAGAAAGGCTGAGTGACAATAATATCTCAGCTTCCTCACTATTTGAAATAAGTTGTATTTTGAGCTCATAAGCAACAGATGATAAAGTTTGGTATGCCTGAAGTGAGAACCTCCCAGCTGCGATTCAGCCGAGCAAATAAGCCAAAATACAGAATCACAGAACATGCTGATTTGGAAGGGACCCACAAGGATCATTGAGTCCAAATTCTGGCCCTGCCCAGGACACCCCAAGAGTCACACCATGTCAAAGCCTGAGAGCATTGTCCAAAGGCTCCCTGAACTCTCTCAGGCTGCTGCTGTGACCATTTCCCTGGGGATGCTGTTCCAGCATCCAGTTAGAACCCTCTGGGTGAAGAACCTTTCCCTGATATCCAACCCAAACCTCCCCTGACACAGCTTCAGGCCATTCCCTCGGGTCCTGTCACTGTCACCACAGAGCAGAGATCAGGGCCTGTTCCTCATCCTCCTCCCTTCATAAGGAAATTGTAGACTGCCCTGAGGTTTCCCTCAGTCTCCTCCAGGCTGAAAATTACCTCGGCCACTCCTCACATGGATTCCTCTCAAGGCCCTGCACCATCTTCTATGTCCTCCTTTGGACACCCTCTAATCGCTAACACAACTTTCAGCAAAACCCGCTTGTCCTGAAATAACCCTTTTCCTCCACAGCGCACCAGCTGTAGTCCGGCAGACACAAAAACAAAACACCCCCCCCGCACACACAGCATTGCTATGGAGCAGGAAGAGGCATCGCTCCTTTACAAACCCCCCTGGAACGCTTCCTTTACAGACAAGCACCGAGAAACTGCTCCCTCCCAAACCGCAGCCCCCGGCCCCGGCAGCAGGACGCCCCGCGCCGCGCTCTGTTTACCGCGGCCCTGCTCGGCCCTAATGGCGGGCATTTAACACCGGTGCCCCCAGCCCCGGTTACCTCTCGGCGGGCCCGGGCCCCGCTCCCGGCCCCGCGCAGCCCCGGCGCCCCCCGAGGGGGTCAGCCCAGGGCAGCGCCAGCTCCGAACCCCGCGCTCCGGCCGCCCCGCCGCCGCCGCCTCATACCCCGCCCGGGCTGCGGCCGTGCCGCGCCCTCCCGCTCGCTCCTGGGACTTGTAGTCGAGGGCCGGGCCCGCGGCCATGTTTAGTGCGGGCAGCCGACGCCGAGGCCCGGCCGCCATCTCGGCCCCGGGCGGGTGACGCCCCCGAGCCCGCCGGGGGCTGCGCCCGCTCCGGAGAGCCGAGGAGCCTGCGTGGGGGCAGCCTGACCGGGGCTTTTGAAGCGTTTAAATGGAGCTAACACTGTGTTCGTGCAGGTCGGGCACTGGAGAAGGCTGCCCTGCACCAAGGCTGGCAGAAATCAAGAGGCATTTGGACAACGCTGTCCAGCATGCAGTGTGACCCTCGAGGGTGTCCTGTGCAGGGCCAGGGGCTGGACTTTGGTGATCCTTGTGGGTCCCTTCCAACTCAGCATGTTCTGTGATAGTTTCCATCCGTGGTCTTCTCCCTGGGATCATCACTGTGTGTTCCTGCGGGGTCAAAGGGGCTGAGAAAGAGCTGCTGTATATTTCAAGGCGCCATAGTGTATTTCAAGGGCAGCAGCACCATGATCAGCGTTTTCAGAAAAACCTCACTCACCCAAGCAAGTATTTCAACATTGTCAGCTTTTAAAATGCAGCTGAAGGTGTTCTGCTGAGGAGAGCTGTCCTGAGAGATGGGTGGGAAACCTGCCCGCCCTGCAGACCCTGCTGACAGACCCACCGCTGCTTACCAGCTGCAGAAACAATCCTCTGGCTCTGCCGATGTTGCTTGAATAAGCACTTAGAATGCTTTCTTGAGGTTTTCTGAGGACAGAGGAAATACTGGCCCTGTTTACTGTAAGGAAACGTAGCACAATGCCTATGAAAAATTATAGTGCTGAATAGTGCAGATGCTGTGCAGAACTGTAATCAAGTAAAATACTGTTTCTCTGCATTCCTTTTATAGCTGTCATAAAAGTGACTTTAAATAACATTTGAAGTTTTCCCAGGAGTGGTCGGGAAGGCTGGAATTGAAATAATGCAGTGATGAGCCTGCTAGTTAGGCAACGTGTCAGATCCACTTTGGGTTTTCCATTTCTTGGACACAAGTTACTGGTGAAAGGTAAAAATACCCATCCATTTTCTCTTAGTTTCTTCACTATATGAAACTACTCCTCATAACACATGTGTAGTAAAGCATCTCCCAACTGCATTTTCAGGACCATTTTGTTTTGGTGGTTTGTTCTTCTCTGAATTTTTGTATTTTTATCTTTTAGATGTATTTCTAGGACAAAAGATAGTAAGCCATAGCTATAGCAACAACAACTGCTGTTATTTCAAGGAGCAGAATCTACACATAACATGCAGTTATTTTCTGTACTTTGACCTGCACAGGGACACCCAAATTGATCTGTAACTTCAAAGGTTTCTACATAACAGTAGTCGCAGTAGTGATGCTGAGAAAAAAGAAATCACAGAAGCTTTGGGTTTTAATGAAAATGAGGATGTGCTGAAAAGCCATGGAAGTTGTGTAATAGACAAAACATAAGAAAAAGGCTATCCTATTAATATGATGCAAATTGTTTCTCATCTCAGTGTTGCTAGATTTTATAGCCTTGACAGAGAGAAGTCTTAACAAGCCAGTAACACTTAATTGTGAATTTTTTATTCTTGTCTAATTACTATTTTGTGTTGGCTATACCATGTGAAAAGACATCCTGCAGAATTAGCTATCTCCAAATTCTGACTTGTAAGTGGAAGCCAAATTATTTTATGAGTCATTTGAGCTTTTGAAACTCCCTAGTGAATGGAGGCTACTGACTCACTGAGGGATGCTTTGATTGATTACGCTGCACATGAGAACAGCCACGGTGGCTCAGATCAATGGTCCACTGAGCTCAGTTTCCTGCTTTCTAAACGTGGTTAGCAGCAGATGCCTAGAAATGTGCAGGGGCTGGGCAAACTTCAAATGAACACTCTCCCTGCCTCTTGCTGTTTTCAGCTCCATGCATTTCCTAAGCCTGATGTGTTTGTCTCTTCAGTTACTGACTCTCTCCCCCAAGGACTTGAATTTGCAAACTTTTGATAACTTGTAGAACTTCCATGAAGTTTTGTGTTCCAGAACAAGATGTAAAAGACATATTCTTCTTCTCTCAGAAGATAAGTGAGAGTGATAAGTGAGAGTGACAAATGAGCTGCTGAGAACCAATGTCCTCTTTCTTCCCTCTTCCTTAAGAAAATGTTCCTCAAAGGAGAGAAGCTTGCTTACTAAGAACTTCAGTAAAAAGACACGATTAAGTATTGCTATGTCAAAAACCTGCAAGAGAGCAGAGATATTAATAAGCTGGTAAGGAAAAGCTGATTATTTAACATCTGCAAGTAAATGAATGAAAGCACAATGATTAAAAAAAAAACAAACCCAAAGAGTTTATATAATCTGAGGTGTGAGATTATGTAGTGGGGTGTGAGACCCCGCTACAGACAAGAAATCGAAGGTAATCTTACAAAAGGAGAAGGTCATGTGGTACAAAGTTATGCTCCTTAGAACTGAAGCAATGCCCCTCAAACCCTGGAGGGTTTCCTAACACCAAAGCGTTCCGCAGACCTGTGCACGAACGAGAGCCCATCCGCAGGGAGAAGTCCAGGAGAAGTTCAAGAACCTGGAGGAGACACAACACACAAAACGTGGTGACTCGAAAACCATCAAACTTGCCTTTCTGGTAGCGTTCCTCTTTAAAATCCGTGAGTCATTTCTGCATTACAGGCCTATGGATTTAGGGCAGCATAGCTTAAAATAGCCCACGGCAGACGCTGGGAGCGGCGTACCAGGGGCTCATTACGGATTTGTAGAGGCCACGGGCGCCTGTGTGAGCGAGGGGCTCGGCGGTCAGTCCCGGCCGAGTGTCAATCCCCCACGGCCTTGCAGAACACCTGGACCGGGGCTGCGCCGGGGGCCGGGCCGTGCCCGCCGCGTCTGGGCCGTGCCACCTCGGCCTC
>VZTB01005220.1:99344-188580 GCA_013397245.1 Thryothorus ludovicianus
TTCCCCCCCCCCGTTCTTCCGGCCCGGATCTCGTGGATAGGTTGCGGTGGGATTGCCCAGCGCTGCCGGCGGCCCCGCGGCGCGGCGCTCGGGAGGAGCCGGCGGGCAGCGGGAGCGGGGGCTCCGAGCCGCGCCCCGAGGCTGAGCGCGCCCAGCTGGGGCCAGCCCGGGCGGGCAGGGCGCTCTGGGTCAGCCAGGCCTAGCACGGGAAAGCAGGAAGGCTGCTGCAGATGTTGGGATAGCCGCCGTGGTGCTGATCAGAGCTCCGTCTATTCTCTAAGGGAAATTCCTTGTTTGCTTTTCTCTTCCACTTTCCTGTTAAACCAGGAGAGGGGGGCGAGTAAGTCAATATGTGGAGATAGGTTCAAGAGGAGTGGCAGTTCAGCTCACAGCTGTGGTGGGATATATTGAGAGCATCAGAAAGTGTCACAGAGAGACAGTTTCTTTAAATGACCCGCCAGCTCGTAGTTACTGCAGCTGTAGACATTCTGCATGTGAAAGCAAGGTGTGCTTACAAGCACCCTCCTCTTAATTCAAAGAATACAACATTCTGTATATGTAATGTCAGGTTGTTAGCCTATGATCAGTTTCTATGACTTGTAAAATTAGAAGTGTAAAAAAAAATTTTTCTATCTAACTCTCCAAGTTCACCAAACACAAATATGGGACGAATGTGTTTAAACTGTTCTTTTTAGTCCAATAGAACTCAGTGTTTGTGAAGAGGAAAAGAAGAGTTGCGTTTTCCTATGATGCTGCAATTTAAAAAGCTTTTCCTGAAATAGGTGCAGAGAGGAAGACTGTTGTCACATCTTTCTGCAGTTGCTCTTGATGGCCCAAGTGTGTGTGTGTGTGTACTAGAAAGTTGTGTCAGTGAAATAAGGACTAACAGGCATGAGCCAAGACGACTGCTGCTTTTATTGCTCTGGTGCTTTCTTCTTATTGGCTAAAGCCAGTTAAATTTCTCTGTGATGTTTTGGTTTCTCTAGAATTGTTCAAAATCAAGTTGTGGCTAACTAGATGGGGGATGTCATTCTCTCCCCAAGTCCCATAAACTGTAGGTGCTCTGGTGCCTTTCCAAACAAGGCAGTACGGAATCAGGTGATGGGCTTGGTTTAGCATGGAACAAGAAGCTGGTCAGTCTGTGAGCTGTCCAAATTCAACTGACCTAACCAGAGATCATTCAGATTCAGAGTTCAATTCTTTACAATGTTTTGATAGCTAAAATACTCAAAGTGAAAAATTATTCTATGTTTTTGCAGCAAAGGATGCTTTGGGTTCGCACATGTAGAAATAAAAACACTTGTTTCAGCAGGGCTCTGTCTGGTAGTCTGTTGTGTAGTACTTGAAGTGAGGATTTGGGAAATTGAATAAAATGATTTAAAAAGTGTACATATCAGGTACCCTTTCTGTTTCTTTCCTCCTATTCCTCCCTGCTGTTCCTGTGGTGATCTGGCTCCATGGTTGATATCACAGCACTCCAGCTGTGTTTGCTGAGCATCAGCTCAGCAACTTTGGGGGACTGCCAGGAAAAAAAGTGAGGTGGACCTTCCCGTTGTGTTGAATATCATTCTGGCTGAGATCTAGGGTAGTCAGTATGTGTTAGTGGAGATTTGTGGTTCCTTAGAATGGTATGTGAGTGAATCATTTGTGAAATGAAATTAAAGGAACTTTCTGTTTCGATGTAATGTAGATAAATTGTTATAGATAAGAAGGCACCTGTTTAGTTTGTCCTAAACATGTGGCCCAAGGCATAACTACCCATGCAGTCTCTTCTGAGTGCTAAGGGGGTCTATCATTATTGCAGCTTTTTCTTAGAAGTTTTGTTTGTATAGCAGAGAATATGTATTTTATTTACTTATAAACTGTAGCATAATTGTAAATGCAGACAAGATTTAATGAATATTGGCTTTTTAATACCCATTTCCAAATGCTAAGAAACAGATAGATACTAGCAAGTTGTGATATGAAGAGTGTTCTTTAACGATACCTGAAAATATAGGCCACTAATAAAAGTTTAGAGAATTTGGGAGATACAATTATTAATGATAATTAAAATTCTAATGAGTTATTTTGGATATCTACAGGTCAGATGAAGAATAGGATAATCTGAAGTACTTTTGTTGATGTTGAGGGTGCTTGTAAGATCTCTGTTTTCAGAGCCTAGTGCAGTAATTATGTATTGCTTAGCTCACTGGTGGGTATCCTAATGATATTTTTGAAAATAGGTTAAAGTTGCTTATGTTACAGATTTGCAGAAGGAGCTGACTGCAATGATCCTTGTGGAAGGATTGAAAACAGTACATGGAAAATTTAGGGGGTTGGGTCATCTTTGCCAAGTCTCTAGGTTGGCTATAGGTTGGATGGGGAGGGGCAGACCTCTTCTGAGATTGACCTTCAGAAAAGAATATGAAGAACAAAGTAGGATAACACATAAATTATTACATACTGACTTAAAGTTGGCATGGCTGGGAGATATAGAAGGCGGTGTAACATAAGAACAAGTGTGAAACAGGGCCTCTGGGTTTTATTCCAGATTCTTACTAACTGGCTGGGTAATTACTCATCTCTCTGGGTCTCCTTCTGCCCATCTGGTAATGTACCTAGCTGCCAAAACTGTTGCAAGGCTTTAACTAAAGGTGAACTGCAAAGCAAAGCAGTTGGTGTCTGCCCTTTGGTGTTCTCTGTGATGTGTAGCCATGCCTGTGATATTTTCTTCCCCCAGCTCTACAGACTCCTTGCATCAAGTACGCCAGCTATTAGAAAAGGAGGTTAGAATTATCTCACCAATGGTACTTACAAACTGCCTGGTAGTGAATGAAAGAGCAACAGCCACCAAGGTTAACATTTGGTAGAGTTGCCAAGTGTTAGGTTACTCAAGAGTGAGGAGAAGTTGAGAAAGGTTTTGTCAATGTAGACTACGCTGGAAGAAGAGGACTTTGGTGTACAAGGTGAGAGAAAGAACATAGAGCTGTGAAGAAAAATGTTTCAGGTCTTTTGGGAGNGCTTTTATTGCTCTGGTGCTTTCTTCTTATTGGCTAAAGCCAGTTAAATTTCTCTGTGATGTTTTGGTTTCTCTAGAATTGTTCAAAATCAAGTTGTGGCTAACTAGATGGGGGATGTCATTCTCTCCCCTTGTCCCATAAAAGTGTTCTGGTGCCTTTCCAAACGAGGCAGTACAGAATCAGGTGATGGGCTTGGTTTAGCATGGAACAAGAAGCTGGTCAGTCTGTGAGCTGTCCAAATTCAACTGACCTAACCAGAGATCATTCAGATTCAGAGTTCAATTCTTTACAATGTTTTGATAGCTAAAATACTCAAAGTGAAAAATTATTCTATGTTTTTGCAGCAAAGGATGCTTTGGGTTCGCACATGTAGAAATAAAAACACTTGTTTCAGCAGGGCTCTGTCTGGTAGTCTGTTGTGTAGTACTTGAAGTGAGGATTTGGGAAATTGAATAAAATGATTTAAAAAGTGTACATATCAGGTACCCTTTCTGTTTCTTTCCTCCTATTCCTCCCTGCTGTTCCTGTGGTGATCTGGCTCCATGGTTGATATCACAGCACTCCAGCTGTGTTTGCTGAGCATCAGCTCAGCAACTTTGGGGGACTGCCAGGAAAAAAAGTGAGGTGGACCTTCCCGTTGTGTTGAATATCATTCTGGCTGAGATCTAGGGTAGTCAGTATGTGTTAGTGGAGATTTGTGGTTCCTTAGAATGGTATGTGAGTGAATCATTTGTGAAATGAAATTAAAGGAACTTTCTGTTTCGATGTAATGTAGATAAATTGTTATAGATAAGAAGGCACCTGTTTAGTTTGTCCTAAACATGTGGCCCAAGGCATAACTACCCATGCAGTCTCTTCTGAGTGCTAAGGGGGTCTATCATTATTGCAGCTTTTTCTTAGAAGTTTTGTTTGTATAGCAGAGAATATGTATTTTATTTACTTATAAACTGTAGCATAATTGTAAATGCAGACAAGATTTAATGAATATTGGCTTTTTAATACCCATTTCCAAATGCTAAGAAACAGATAGATACTAGCAAGTTGTGATATGAAGAGTGTTCTTTAACGATACCTGAAAATATAGGCCACTAATAAAAGTTTAGAGAATTTGGGAGATACAATTATTAATGATAATTAAAATTCTAATGAGTTATTTTGGATATCTACAGGTCAGATGAAGAATAGGATAATCTGAAGTACTTTTGTTGATGTTGAGGGTGCTTGTAAGATCTCTGTTTTCAGAGCCTAGTGCAGTAATTATGTATTGCTTAGCTCACTGGTGGGTATCCTAATGATATTTTTGAAAATAGGTTAAAGTTGCTTATGTTACAGATTTGCAGAAGGAGCTGACTGCAATGATCCTTGTGGAAGGATTGAAAACAGTACATGGAAAATTTAGGGGGTTGGGTCATCTTTGCCAAGTCTCTAGGTTGGCTATAGGTTGGATGGGGAGGGGCAGACCTCTTCTGAGATTGACCTTCAGAAAAGAATATGAAGAACAAAGTAGGATAACACATAAATTATTACATACTGACTTAAAGTTGGCATGGCTGGGAGATATAGAAGGCGGTGTAACATAAGAACAAGTGTGAAACAGGGCCTCTGGGTTTTATTCCAGATTCTTACTAACTGGCTGGGTAATTACTCATCTCTCTGGGTCTCCTTCTGCCCATCTGGTAATGTACCTAGCTGCCAAAACTGTTGCAAGGCTTTAACTAAAGGTGAACTGCAAAGCAAAGCAGTTGGTGTCTGCCCTTTGGTGTTCTCTGTGATGTGTAGCCATGCCTGTGATATTTTCTTCCCCCAGCTCTACAGACTCCTTGCATCAAGTACGCCAGCTATTAGAAAAGGAGGTTAGAATTATCTCACCAATGGTACTTACAAACTGCCTGGTAGTGAATGAAAGAGCAACAGCCACCAAGGTTAACATTTGGTAGAGTTGCCAAGTGTTAGGTTACTCAAGAGTGAGGAGAAGTTGAGAAAGGTTTTGTCAATGTAGACTACGCTGGAAGAAGAGGACTTTGGTGTACAAGGTGAGAGAAAGAACATAGAGCTGTGAAGAAAAATGTTTCAGGTCTTTTGGGAGATTGCTAGAGAAGGAAACACTTCTCTTTTCCATCTTGTCTCCTCCAAAATGTGTGAGAGATGAGTGGCTGGGCTGTAGTGAACGGACGGTACAAAATCTGGGAGGCTTTGGCAAGGGTTCTTGCAAAATGGAAGGGAGGAAGAGAGCTAAGTTTGTGGGGAATATAAGAGGCGTGCTGTTGTCACTTAGCAAGAGGAAAGTGTGGGTTCGGTGGCTTCCATCTGAGAGCAACAGCTGCGTGGTGCTGGNATTCAGATTCAGAGTTCAATTCTTTACAATGTTTTGATAGCTAAAATACTCAAAGTGAAAAATTATTCTATGTTTTTGCAGCAAAGGATGCTTTGGGTTCGCACATGTAGAAATAAAAACACTTGTTTCAGCAGGGCTCTGTCTGGTAGTCTGTTGTGTAGTACTTGAAGTGAGGATTTGGGAAATTGAATAAAATGATTTAAAAAGGATTCAGTGTACATATCAGGTACCATTACTGTTTCTTTCCTCCTATTCCTCCCTGCTGTTCCTGTGGTGATCTGGCTCCATGGTTGATATCACAGCACTCCAGCTGTGTTTGCTGAGCATCAGCTCAGCAACTTTGGGGGACTGCCAGGAAAAAAAGTGAGGTGGACCTTCCCGTTGTGTTGAATATCATTCTGGCTGAGATCTAGGGTAGTCAGTATGTGTTAGTGGAGATTTGTGGTTCCTTAGAATGGTATGTGAGTGAATCATTTGTGAAATGAAATTAAAGGAACTTTCTGTTTCGATGTAATGTAGATAAATTGTTATAGATAAGAACGCACCTGTTTCGTTTGTCCTAAACATGTGGCCCAAGGCATAACTACCCATGCAGTCTCTTCTGAGTGCTAAGGGGGTCTATCATTATTGCAGCTTTTTCTTAGAAGTTTTGTTTGTATAGCAGAGAATATGTATTTTATTTACTTATAAACTGTAGCATAATTGTAAATGCAGACAAGATTTAATGAATATTAGCTTTTTAATACCCGTTTCCAAATGCTAAGAAACAGATAGATACTAGCAAGTTGTGATATGAAGAGTGTTCTTTAACGATACCTGAAAATATAGGCCACTAATAAAAGTTTAGAGAATTTGGGAGATACAATTATTAATGATAATTAAAATTCTAATGAGTTATTTTGGATATCTACAGGTCAGATGAAGAATAGGATAATCTGAAGTACTTTTGTTGATGTTGAGGGTGCTTGTAAGATCTCTGTTTTCAGAGCCTAGTGCAGTAATTATGTATTGCTTAGCTCACTGGTGGGTATCCTAATGATATTTTTGAAAATAGGTTAAAGTTGCTTATGTTACAGATTTGCAGAAGGAGCTGACTGCAATGATCCTTGTGGAAGGATTGAAAACAGTACATGGAAAATTTAGGGGGTTGGGTCATCTTTGCCAAGTCTCTAGGTTGGCTATAGGTTGGATGGGGAGGGGCAGACCTCTTCTGAGATTGACCTTCAGAAAAGAATATGAAGAACAAAGTAGGATAACACATAAATTATTACATACTGACTTAAAGTTGGCATGGCTGGGAGATATAGAAGGCGGTGTAACATAAGAACAAGTGTGAAACAGGGCCTCTGGGTTTTATTCCAGATTCTTACTAACTGGCTGGGTAATTACTCATCTCTCTGGGTCTCCTTCTGCCCATCTGGTAATGTACCTAGCTGCCAAAACTGTTGCAAGGCTTTAACTAAAGGTGAACTGCAAAGCAAAGCAGTTGGTGTCTGCCCTTTGGTGTTCTCTGTGATGTGTAGCCATGCCTGTGATATTTTCTTCCCCCAGCTCTACAGACTCCTTGCATCAAGTACGCCAGCTATTAGAAAAGGAGGTTAGAATTATTTCACCAATGGTTCTTACAAACTGCCTAGTAGTGAATGAAAGAGCAACAGCCACCAAGGTTAACATTTGGTAGAGTTGCCAAGTGTTAGGTTACTCAAGAGTGAGGAGAAGTTGAGAAAGGTTTTGTCAATGTAGACTACGCTGGAAGAAGAGGACTTTGGTGTACAAGGTGAGAGAAAGAACATAGAGCTGTGAAGGAAAATGTTTCAGGTCTTTTGGGAGATTGCTAGAGAAGGAAACACTTCTCTTTTCCATCTTGTCTCCTCCAAAATGTGTGAGAGATGAGTGGCTGGGCTGTAGTGAACGGACGGTACAAAATCTGGGAGGCTTTGGCAAGGGTTCTTGCAAAATGGAAGGGAGGAAGAGAGCTAAGTTTGTGGGGAATATAAGAGGCGTGCTGTTGTCACTTAGCAAGAGGAAAGTGTGGGTTCGGTGGCTTCCATCTGAGAGCAACAGCTGCGTGGTGCTGGCGGGACCGTGTGTGGGTCTCTGGGGTGCTCCCTGCGCCTCCTTGCATGCATCACCTCTCCAGGGCATCAATTATTGCGGGGTGTGTCGCTGAGGACAGTCCCAGTTGGATTGAGAATGCCCTGTTTTGCTTTAGCTAACAATAGACTAATTATTTTGTTAAACAGCTTTGGCTCTTAGGATGAAGGATATACTGACTTGCACAAGATAATTGCAGTTATGAATTAAAGATGTGTCTGTTTGGTTTGTGTGTTTGTGCAGATATGCTCTTACTGCTGTTTATAAGACCAGTACAAAACTTGGATTACACAGGCTTTTGTGATCAATATTTATTTAAAGAAAAAAAAAAATCTTGATGAAATATGGGTTTCTTTATGGTGTGCAGCCAAGCCTGATTTTCACTGCAATTTTCCCCTGGATAAAGTCATTTATAATTAATTAGGCCAAGAGTTTTTAAGGAGAAACAAATACACAAGGATAGTCAGACGTGTCTGCGCTCTGGTGATTGTAAGTAAAGTGGAAATACTGTCTTACTAAATACAAATCCTCACATTTCAGTGAGGTTGTGTGCAGCTTATATTAAGCCAAGTAGCCTTAGTGAGTTCCTCTTACTGGGAGTAATGTGGCCCTAATATGAATTAATAGGAAGAGACTAGAAGGATGATAGGAGACGTGCTCTACATAGCTTTGTTTTGAGAGATGCCTTTTGTGCCGTTCTGCCTAGAATGTACATCTGTCTTTATGTGTGATCATGACTGACTGCTGCTGAAATCCCTCACTGTGTTGTCTTTGGGTATTAGACTTCTCTAAAACTAAATGAAAACTTTCTGAGTGCACAGGACCATGAAGCTGTTTGTCTTTTTCCAGACTTTTCAACAACAAATACAGTGGTATGTTACTCTTTAACTTCCAAGCTGAAAATTCAAGGACTTACATGGTTTCATTTTTGTTTTGCTTTTCAGATTGTTTCAAGAAAAAATCCAGAGGATGTCCAGGAGGTAACAGTTTAAACTTATGTAAATGTATTTATGTATCACACTATGCCTTTTGAAGCATCTTTGATGTAACTTAGCAGCTTCTGTGTATTTTGTCATTGTTATTGAGCTAACAATTTTTGTATGTTTCCATTTGTCTTTAGCTTTCATAGTTAAAAACAAAAAGTAGCTAGTGTAACATGATGCATTTCATCCCTCAGTGATGAGTGGTGACTTGAAACGAAGTCTTACGGAGTAAAGTGGCTTTTGATGACAAAACTGCTTTGATAACTTTACAAGCTCTTTTCTTGGGGCTGGAATTAGCAAATTGATGGTTACTTAACTCCTACTGGTAAAATTAGAGATCAGTCCACTATTCAAGTCTTAGGTTTCAGCTATAGGTACTCTTTTCCTCTTTAACCAATACTTTACTAAAAAGCTTGGACCATTACTGTCTGTCAGTGAAGAGGGAGAATGGAGGAGTCTAGGAGTTGCTGAGACAGATTAGACTGCAAGTCACATATATTATACTTATCTCTCTGAGGCTCCTTTTTTATTTTTCAGTGATATACTTCAACAAAACTTTAAAATTGCTTATTTTTTTCCTCTTCTGAAGAGTCTATCAATAAGGGTCTTCTCTATTCTTCTGGCTCTTAAAAACCTCAAAAGTCTGTCACAGGAGTCATTTATTCAGAGAGAAAAATACACTACATGTGCATGCATTGTGGATTTTTTTTTTTATTAATTTAGAAACCTTTTTTCCCCTCTTGATTTTTTATTTTTTTCCCTGGACTAATGATTTGGCATGGTTACTATTATACTATGTACCTCCAAAATCTTCCCTCAAAAGCACAATCTTACGGCTTTTCAGACATTGTGTAACACATGCATATGTTCAGTTTCTGGTGCAGTCTCCTCAACTACAGTTGAGGAGAATCTGCATAGTTGATGAAAGAAGAGCTCATAACTGAATTCATTGCATCTCTGTGTGGTCAAACATGAGTTACTGGTTAGTGGCTTGGCAGAAGTGAGATTTGGTTAATACATCTAACACTCCTTGCATCCTTCTTTGAAATCTTGAGAATCAGGCAAGCATGAGCATTTGTCCTTTTTTCTTTATTTTTTAATCTCTAGGAGATTAAAATAATCTATCAGAATCAGAGATGATAGTGGATCTAGTTTAGAACTGCATTCCTGTAGTTTGTAGCTTGATGTTCACCTTTTCCAGGGAGACTCCTGAATTGAACCTATCCATGAGCACATTCTGCCATTACCTTAATCTTCATTTGTGAGGAAAAGCACTTTATAAGAGCTATGATGAATCCATTCCTCAGAAAAACATGTTGTAAGTGTCTTTCAACTAGAGTATTGCATGAATTTGTGTTAAGCAAATTTGACACAAGAGCAAAACCATATCTTTTGGCTGTTGCTTTCATTTGTGGCTGTAGGGTACCCATGCAGAGTTTCACACACTCTAGACAATAAGAGGACGTAAATATGAGATGAACTTCTTGATAGTTTCCCTTTTGCACCCTGCATTGTACCATGTTAATTATTCTGCATGTAGCATGTTAGGTGCGGGGTGACTCTGTTATAAGCATTATCTGGAAATAGTTGGTTATTACAAGGAATATCCTAGATGGTAGTTGCCACAAGGGGGAATTGTACTCAGAAACCCCCATATGTTTTCTGTTACATGGCCTCTTAGAGTAAAAGAGCAGCATGCAGCCTTTGATAGAAAAAGAATATTAGCCCCTAACCTGCTCCCACCAAAAATAAATTCACCTCAGTTTTCCAGAATTTTAAATGAGGAATTCAGTGGGAAATTTTGTGCACACAACCACCCATTTGCTTTGGGATTTGTCTCGTGCAACCCTGTTCTGGTTTGAAAGCAAAATCAGTGAGAGACTCCAAGTCAGAAATACAATTTATCATGAAAAGGGGAAAAAAAAAAACACGCAAACAAAATACATGCAATAATACAAAGGAAAAAGAAAACCACTGACAGAGTCAGAATACAACCTGACACCCTGTGGGTCAGGGTGTTGGCAGCAGTCCAGTTGCAATGGTGGCTGCAGTCCTCCTGGAGTGGCAGTTGCGGCTCTGTTGGGGCAGTGATCCTGGAGAAAAGGTGCAGCCCTCCACTGAAGGTCCAGTGGTGAAGGATGGGCCTGTTCTTCCTCTGGGAGTCCAGTGGAAAAGGCTGACTTGGTGTCTCAAGTCTCTTGGTGTCTCAAGCTTTTTGTCCAGGTAGAGGGACTCGGTTCCCCCCCTGGCTGGAGCATTTCCCAATGGGATGATGGAAGTTTATCAGTGGACTCAATGGCCCATTAGCAGAAGATCTGTCCCTGGAGGGTGGATGGGCTATGGAGGAGATAAGGAAATTGCTCTTGATGGTTTCTTATCAGCTAGCTTATCAACAGAAGATCACATCACTACCCCCATCCCAGTTCCAATGGATGATGGTAGAATAACACACCCCTGATTATATTTTACACTGCAACCCATGACAAACCTGCTGCCCACATCCATGTAGGACTACTTAGCTGTGCCTGCCTCCTCCAGGTGTCTTTTAATGCCACTGCTGTGATGTTAATACATTCTTTACATATCTGCAGCTGCTCATAAGGCTGTGTGCTGTGACCTCAACTCCCCTTGCCAGTTTTCTGTCACCTCTTTTGGCTGCCTTTTGGGATACAAGTCTTTACTATGGCACCTCTCCCACTGCAGCCAGTTAGAACTCAATGCAATCCCAGCTGTTGTTGTTGGGGCAGGAAGGAAGAGAACCTTGTAAGGGCTCCCCTCTAAAAAGAAGGAAAGAAATCAATTGGAAGTTATATATGGGGATAGTAGATACAGAAAGGCCAGTGGCCCTAACTTTAATGTCTTTGCTTCTGGGGACTGATGGTGGCAATGTGGAGTGTAAGGCAATTGCATCTAGGGTAGTCCTGTGGGTTTTTTTTCCTTTTCATTTAGGAGAAAGGCTTATTCATTGTGGAACAGATGAATTGCATGAGTTAATAGAGATCTACTGGCTCTCGCCATGACAAGCACCTTATTGCATTACAAGCCTAACATATGTTTTATGATACACTTGCTGTGCTTCGCTGGGCCTCAAAGTACAATGTGTCCTTCCTCCAAATCTAATTTCTAATGAGGATGTTAGAGTGGGAACTTTGCTAACTTTGCTGGGCCACATGCATGCAAAGGCATGTTTTCCATGAGCTTCTGAAAGGTTTTAGGATAACCTTGACTGCTTTTTCTATGCAAGTTACTTAGGGATATTTATTTTTTTCCTCTTGACTATTGAGTGATCACTTGTAGCAGTGAAAAATGATGCTTTTTTAGTGGAATGAAATCTTATACCCTTATTTTTTGGCAGCTTTTCATGTTGTTTCCAAGTGTTGACAGTACAGAACTTAATGTTTAAAGAATTCACCATCTTAAGCAATTTTGTGTTCTGTATGCACACTGCTCAAGAAGTGCTAATCATCCACTCTGGCTATTGGATTAGATAAAAGTATAGCATTGAAAAATTAGTACTTCTGATAGCAAAATGACTAGTTTGCCTTCTTGAGATTCCTCATTTGTGTGTTACACTTCACTGAGTCCCAGCTGTAACTAAGTCATGAAAATGTGTGCCAATAAGGGAGTCTGAATCAGGACTGCTGGTTCCAGTATAGCTAAATTTATAAGGTGGGTAGGGTGTTGCCACACTAAAATTTTGCACATCCACTGTTAATAATCCTCTTACCTTATATCTACATTGTTCTGTAGGTAAGACTTGCATCTGCTGAAACTTAGAAGACCTCTGATTGCAGTATTAAAAAAAAAACAAACCACACAAAAATGCTCTAAATCTAAACCTTCTGCTTAGCTCTAAATCTGGTTTGCTTGAAAAAAAATTCAACTTTTTCAATTATGATTGCTCATAAGAAGGCAACCTGGTGAATCATTCAGAAACATGTGGAATATTTAAAGTTGTGGTTAGTTGTACTAAGTTAATGGGCACATTTGACTGGTGCAACTGTGGAATCAACTACTGAATGCGTGCACTCTCCTTGTTTTTTTCCCTTTTGTTCTATTTTAATCACGTTACATTAGTGTTGAGGTTTATTGTGATGGCTTAGTGAGTCTGACCAAAAATGAGGTCAGGATATAAAAAAAAAATCTTTGTTAATATCTTTCCATCCTGATAACAAATCCAGTAGCAGTCAAGTGTAAGTTTTATTGTTTACTTCTTTTATTGGTTTGATTTTCCTACTGGGTTCTCCTTCTTTCTTGAATGGAAAGAATGGGATGGAGAGAGGATAAGGTAGATACCTGACTAGGAGATGTGTACTTTCTGGAAAGGATAGACCAGGAATAGCTGGTATAATGAACCAATGACGTCTTTGTATTGCTAAAATGGAGTTTTTGTCTAGATTACAGAAGGAACATGCTCTTTTTTTTTTTCTTTTTTTGTGTTATTACAAAAAGAAACCCATTTAAAATGTGGGCTTGCATTTACATCTGATCAACACGTCACACACACAAGTTAGGAGCTGTTTTCTAGTCCTGAGTGCTTAATATATTGTCCCTAAAAATCCCTTGCTTATACTGTGATTTCTCTTCCCTGGATTTCTCTTCTGCTGTTGTGTCTCTTCCCCACACCTGCAGCTGCACCAGGCACAGTGTGCTGTTAATGCTGGGCAGTGCAACACTCCTGTTCAGCACTTTTTCCTCTCTTACTGGCTCCCTGCTTAGGTCTGGATCCCAGAGTGACTGAAGCAGTGCTGTCTTTGCCCTCCTTCCTGCTTTTACTCAGTTTTTTTTCTATGCACTATAATGTTGTTAGCCAAAATGCAGGTTGGGGACAGATAATGACTTTTTTTAATGCTTGTTACAAATAAGTTCAGACTGTATATTTGTATTAAACAAATTTGCTGAAGTTAGTGATGTGGTGTGATTAAACCAGTGTATTTGTGGTGTCATGTAGTAGGAACAATGAACCTCACTAATAATTTTTCTCTGGCTTCTCTGCTTCAGATAGTCGTTTGGAAGAGATACAGTGACTTTAAGAAACTGCACAAAGATCTTTGGCAAATTCATAAAAACCTATGCAGACACACAGAGCTCTTTCCTCCTTTTGCCAAAGCAATAGTGTTTGGTAAGCATAATTTCTTCCTGACCTGCTGAAATTCTTTGATAACTCAATATCTATAAATACATCTTGTTTTTTTAGCTGCATGGAAAATTTTCCTTGTGCTTTTACTACTTAGCTTTTGCGTGTGCTGGTATCATAGCTTGATATGTTTCTTTATTTTTGTAATGTATAAGAGTTATTTATGTCCTTGCCTCCATGTTAGACATAGTAGCTGAGATATTTATTGATGTATATATTCTGAATATTTGCAACATATATTCCCTGTTTTCTGGAGCATAAAGTCTATGTTAGCTTTGTGAACAGCACTTGAACAGCAAACAAAATATTTTATATATGAGCAGTCTGATTTTTAGTGATGAGCTAAAGTATTAAATGGTGGTTACAGAAAAGAAAAATTATTATGGGAATTTGATTGCAATTTGTCAGTTTTCTCTAGCTAGGCTTTTGAGATCAGTTTTACATATTTAACCAAAACAATCTGCAAGAGGATTGTGTCTCTACAGGAAAAACAGGAATTAGCTCTTATAGGTCTTAACTTCATCCTGATGTGTATGTCCTCATAAATGAGCCATGGGTGAACTTCCAGTGGAGTGGTGTGACTGTATAGAATTCCACCTACCACAGTTTTTTAGCAGTGTTGTGTTTCTAAAATCACCTGGTTTTAGTGTGTGTTCTTTGTCTTCAGCACAAACTGGTGCTATGTTTTTGGTGTACGTGTATATCACACAATATCCACCATGGTTTTAAGCATTTTTCAACAATTTTTTTAGTGTGTTCAGCATGTTTGGCATTGTTTTTGCATGCATCTACTGCATACTCTGAGTGTTTCTGAGGGCATTTCTAAGGTGTTGCTGGCTGTTGCTTTATGGTGTGCATTTACCACCTGATTCTGAGCCTTTTTCCCAAGAATTTTAAAGCTGTTTTTTGAAAGTGTCTGACAAGTGTTTGGCATTTGTTTACTTGCATCTGTCATGTGCATTTGGTTTGGTTTTGGATAAGATTTTTTGTTTCCAAAGTGCTTTTGGGGTTACTAAGGCATTTCCATGGCACTTAGTAGTTGCTTTCCTTTTTAAACAGAAAGTATATTTTGTTTTTTTAAGCACCCAGTCCATGGTGGTTGTAGTGTCTTGGTTTCGTTCAGGGTTTTTTTTTGCATAGCTATGAGCAACTAGCATGTTGGATGTTTTTTGGTAAACATCTACCGTGTAGTCGCTTCCTTGGCAAGGTTTTTGGTGTGAATTCTTTGCTCTTTTGGCAAGGTGTTTGGTTCCTAATGTATTGCTGCAGCATTTTTATGTGGGTTTATTTTGCTGGATCCAGCATTTCTTAGGTGCAGATTTTTATTTTTCATGCATTTACTGCAGATTGTTAAGCAGTTTTTAGCATTACTTTAGTGAGTCCAACATGTTTGACCTTTTTTTTTGCATACCCCTACTGTGTGCTTTGCAAGTGTTTCTGAGGTGTTTCTAACTCTCTGGAATGGTCTTGGTGATGCTGCTTTGTTAGTTGGGTTTTGGCAGCTGTTTTTTGATAGATTTTTTAGTGTCCAGCATGAGTTTGGATTTTCTTTGTGTGCATCTACCAGAGAGAATTATTGGGAATTTTAACAGGTTTTAAGTATCCAATGTGTTTGGTGTATTATTGGGATGAATCTACCACATAGTATTTTGGTGTGGTTTTTGTCAGGCTTTTTGGCTTCTGAGGCATTTTTGTTGGGCTTGTTGGTTTGTCAGGTGTTTTTGGAGTTACTAAGGCATTTCCAGGGAGTTTACAACTTAGTTTGGGGTTATTTTTTTCATAAGCATCCAGCCTGTGTTGTTTTTGTATTAACTTTGCATGATGTTTATTATCCAGCATGTTTGGTGTTTTTTGGCATGTGCTCTCTTTTTTGGTAGGATTTCCAGTGTGGATTTGGACCGGTTTTAGGTGTGGTTTTGATTTCTAGAATTATGATGTTGTTTCTGTCCAGGATTTCTTTACACAGAAAGTCCTTTGCATATATACACAGTATGTTTTTTTAGTGTATTATTTTATGAGTTATCCAATGGGATTTTTTTGTGTATCCAGTTTATTTAGCATGAATTTACCATATGCAATTGGACATTTTAACAGTTTTTAGTCTTTGAACGTGTTTGGGATTTTTTTTGGCATGTGCCTGTAAGATGCTCTTTTTTTTTTTCTTTTTTTTTTTTTCTCTGTGCTTTTTGGCAAAGTTTTCAGTTTCTGAGGTGTTTCTGGGCAGGCTTATCAGAGCCTAAGGCATTTTGGTCTTATTAAAGACTTTTTATGGTGTTTACAAGTTGGTTTAGTTTGGTGGTTGTTTTTTTTGGTTTTTTGTTTTTTTTTTCTTTTTGTTTTTTTAATTAGCATTCATTCTGTGTTTCTCTCTGCACCTTATATGGGGTTTAGTGTCCAGGATGTTTGGGATTTTTTTTTATGCATCTACCATATGCTCTTGTTTCTGGTCTGGGATTTCTGTGTGGTTTTTTGGTATGGATTTTGGCTCTTACTGTGTTGTTCCAGTGTGTTTGGCATTGCTGCAGTGGTATTTTGAGTGTCCAGTATGTTTGGCATCTTTTGGCATGAATTTCTGATGTGCTCTTTTATTTTGGTACGATTTTGGCACTTTTAAGAAAATGTCTTTTGTTTCTTAAACATTGCTGCAGTGTTGCCATGTGTTTCAAATATGTTTTATTGGCTTTTTTTAAACAACACACTTCAGCATGGATTTGTCTTTTTTTTTTCTTTTGCATCCTGTGACCACATTTTTTTTTCTCTCATATTTTTAGAATTTTGGTGTTGAGCTTATTTGGCATTTTTTACTGCACCTCTAGTGCATGCTTTGTGTGTATTTGCAGTTTCCATGTGTTATGTCTGATTTTTGTGGTCATTGCATGGTTTGGATGTATTGTGCATGTTTTAGCACCCAGACAGTATTTAGTGTTTTTTGGTGCATATCTAGTGCTGATTTTTGCAGGCTTTCTTTGTGTGGCATTTTTTAGCAGTGTTGGGCAGTCATCTAGAGGCTATTTTCCCAAATTTTCTGTGTGTCTCAGATTGGTATGTTTTAGCATCCAGCATGTTTAACATTTGTTGGCCTGCATCTATGAAGCTGAATTCTGATGCAGATTTTGTGGTTCTCTGTGCAGAGATTTAAATTGTATTTCACATCAGCCAAATTGTACTCAAGTTTTATGTAATTTTATTTTTGCTGATTTATGAAGTTGGAAGTGGGGTTTTGTTGCTGTCAGCATGGGCAATGATGGTTAAATAAAGCATTAGTTTCATTCTGAGATTATCTTAAATCTGATTTACAGAGTAGAGTTCTCACTGGACAAACTATCTACAAAGCTAGTATTTGCAAAGCATAATTTAATTGCAGGTAGAAGATATGATAGCTGTTCATAGGGGAGAAAAGACAGGGGTAAAAGAAAACCAGGGTGGAAGAGAGTATAGGTGTCTAATATCTTAAATAATTTGAAATTGCTGTAAAAGCATATTATCTATTTTTATACTAGCTCTGTAAGCAAGGGAAGAATTGAGTGAAATGCCTTCTGAAAAACATCCTTCTTCTATTGTATTTAGTGAACATAAGTGACTGAAATGTACATTGAGAGAGAAGGAAATCCACAGAAACATTTAATGCTATTATTTATTAAAAACCTCTTTGAAAATAAAACTAAACAAAAACAAATCCCACTACATTAAATGAAACAGACACAGAAAAATACAGAAAAGTGGAGGTAATGTAGAAAGAAATTTTAAATAATTGGTACATAGCTGAAAGGATCAGCCATATCTGACTCTAATTTAAGAACTATTTTTGTATTTATGACATAAAATTTTACTGTGTCTCTTTGTGTTGCAATTGTGCCCATAGTAACTTCTGTATGATTTATTTTAATTTAAAATGAAAATCCTAAGTTTTTTTTTTGTACTAGAGGAAAAATACAATCTTAGTAGATTGCAAGGTTTTGATAAACTCGTTTTTAGTCTCATTCTGTTGGTGGTGACCTGCAAGGTTCATCTCTCTCAATATCTTTTGTTTCCATACTGCTTTGATGGACCATTTCTGCAGTGTTGCTTCCCTGTGGTGATGTTACAATTGTTGCAGCTTTTAGACTAGTTTCTAATTAAACTTGTGAGTAGAACTGCTGGCAACCTGTGGGTTTTTTTTTTTGGTTTTTTTTTTTTGGATACCTGTGCTTTAAATAATATATATGCCTATTGTTTGCACAGAGTGCAGTTTGCAAAATAGGCATTGGTCATTCTGACAGTTGAACTTAGTTGTAGAAGTGTTAAACCTGTGGAGCATCTCCAGTTCCACATTCAGAGTTTCAGGAGATGGTGTGGAGAACTGAGATCTATTTAAAAACAAATATGTCTTGCTGTGCTTCCATATTTCATGCAGCTAAAGAGTTGTCACAAACTGTGTGTATTTTTATGCTGTTGCAGCAGAGCTGCTTGTATCAAAGAAGAAAACTTGCTATGGATGGGTAAAAGAAATCACCTGACTTCTCTGTACTTCACTGAACATTTTCCACTTGTTTTATAAAAAGAACTTCAATGAACTTGATCATAGAAATCTAAAATGCCCTAATATATCCAGCTGCTAGAATTGTGATACCTATATCTGGGACATGATTACTGTCCAAACATGCATCAACATGGTTTTCTTCAGTCCTTTCAAGCTACTTCTTTTTTGTTGTTGTTGGACAGTTGTATTTCCATGCATTGACCATATGTGGCATTTTACCAAAATATGAGTGAATCTGTGTATGTTGTATCTAGCAACTGCAGAAATGTACTCTAGTATAAAAAATGCTAAATCGCCCCAACCCACCAAAAAAAGAAAGAAAAACTCCCCAGATACTGCATAGCTTGCTAGCAGTGGGTCAGAAAGACGATTTTCATTATAAAGTTCACATAAGGATGCCCTTTGTGTTTGAAGACACTGAATGAAGTAACATATTTATGAATTTGGTGTTGTGTACAGTAGGAAGTCTTATGAGAAGCTAACTGAAATGTGAACACACTTTGAAGGGTGTTTAGTTGTTCAGGTCTGCTCCACAAAAATAATTGTGTATTCTTTTTACAGGAATTTCCTTCTGGTTTTTATGTAAATAGGAAATTTTGAATGGATCATCACTGGAGGAGTAACAGCTGTGTTATATGCTAAAGTTGTAGTTGACACTTCTTAAAAATATCAGAAAGCTGTGGTCCCTATAAAGAAGTTTGTGTATGTCTGAGAATTGTAAAGACTAACAGAAATAATGTTGATTTAGATGCAGAATGACATCCTGATAGAAATGTTTGAAGAGTCAGCTAGCTGGCTGTGTAGGCACCTTTGAGCATTTCCTTGAGAAGAGTGATAATGAAAGTGTGGAGCAATACAACATTGCTCGACAGTGTGAAAATAGGAAAAGGAGGAAGGAGTTACGCAGGGTTGCCTGGGAATTAAACTGCCAACAAGATGCCAGGAGGTCTGTGAACTGAACCAGTACTGAATAATGTTCTTTCTTCCCCTAAAGCCCTCTAGTTCTAGAAACAGTTTTCCTGATAGTGTATCATGATGCTAATGGGCTGGAAAATGCGACAGTGACTAATGTTTCAACAGCTCTGTTCAAACATGTATTTTTATTTTTTTTAGCTCAGCTTCCTAAGAAGCTAAGGCTTGTGTAATTGTGCCTTTAGAAAGTCAAAGTCCTTACTGATGTGGCTAATATCAGCTAAATTTGAGAGTGAAGGTGGTTGCAAATGTAATTATACTTCTGCAAAGTCTGTGAAATGGCAGCTGAGTAAGAAGAGAGGACGTGTTTTGGTGCTGCTGAGGGCCAGGCAGGCTCAGCTCATACCTGTGAGGTTTGCAGCTGCCTGGCAATCACTGAATGCACACAGGTCAGCCTGGCAGGGCTGGTGCTGATGGGTCCTGTCTGGTGCCCAGTGGAGAATATGGAGAAGATGTGGATGAGGAGAATTATTTATTAAGTTTGATGAAATGAAACAGGGAGAGATTCTTGAGAAACGAGGAAAAATACCTTACAGAATTTCTTTCTTGCAAAGGTTTTCTGTTTCTGGTATTGTTAGGTGTTTACTTCTTCATGATTTTCTACTGCATTGTAACAGTGTTCATGTGAATTTGTAGATTCATTTAGCTGGCCCATGCTGAGGGAAGTTTTCTTTCCATGATACCCAGTTTTGCATAGAATGAACCAAAAGCCTTAATGCACCCCCAGTGTTGCTCTGAAGACTTAGGAAGTTTGGTGAGCCGTTTAATAGGGCCTGATTTCAATGTTACCACTCACCGTGGTAGCATTGCTTTTGCCTTCTTTCCGCTTGCTTGTTGCTCACTCTTTTGTACAGCTGCTCCTGTTTGTGCAGCTGAAACGGCAGGGTGAGCAAGGCACGGAACCAGTCCAGCTGAAAATTAGCCCAATGATGTCTTTTCTTTTCTTTCATGGGAAAAATAAGCCCCAGAAGCTTTGTTTGTGATCTTGTGAGTATGTGTATGTCTTTTTAGTTTTATTTTCTTTTTTCTGATACCTCATGGGCAGGAGCTATTTACTTGAAGAATTTCTGGAAAGAATCCTGCTTTGATACTTTCTTCTGGGATTATTTTTTTGCTTGCTCTAAGTATAAATGAATTTTGCTTTTGTATTCAGTGTTTCTTTGTCCTCTTCAAAGGTTAATGCCACAGAGCTGTCACAGGTGGTTCTTATTTTTCTGGTCATGCTGTTATAGCAGTACTGTTTCTTGAACTTGTCTTCCCAGTCCTTTTTTCCCCTCTGTATAGCTGTTGCAATATCTGTTCTATTCTCCTCCAATTATTAGTGTTAACCTCTGCCCTTTTTCTTTTGTAAACTTGTAACTATTTCAACAACAAAGTGATGTTGATATAAAAAGCTAAAATAAGTTGCGAGCAATTGTGAAGGATGTGAATTTAAGGTAGCAATCCAAGGGTTTTCTCCTGAGAAGCAAATCTCTTCAGGTGAACTGTGCGATTGTTTTTTAAGTATGTTTTTTCTAATTGGAATGTTTTGGGTGCTGGGTAGAGAAAAAGGAAGGTTCATACATTTTAGTAAATGAGCTGTTTCCCAGCTCTGTTTACCTCTTGAATCCAGAAGGAGATGAGACCCGGTCTGCATGGAGCTACTTCAGAGGAAAGCTTCAGTGCCTGGTAGCAGGGCTTCACCATCTCCCCTACACTTTGTCTCCTCCATAAATGGCACCTTGGAATTGAAGATCTGTTTGGGGGCTTTTAGCAATACTTTGTTTACTACCCGCTCGTATTGTGTGTTGTTCTTGAGAATACGTGAAGATTGCTCAGCTCCTTACAGGATTTGGGCCATAATCAAGGCTGACACTGACTGGCATATTGTCAAATTGTGCATGTATCATTTATTGTCAGATAACACTGGACATCCGTTAGTGTCTCTTGGCTAATCAAGAGTGTTGCCTCACATATTCTTACGATGAGAGGGCGAAGGATTCTTGTCGTAGCTGCCAGCTTTCATCATCCGAGTGGATTCTGGAAGACGGGACTCTAGGGACAATTGAGAATAGGAAGTTTGAAGATTTGCCATGTTCTCCTGAAGCGTTGGAGTGACTTTCATAGACTCAGGGCATTGTCTCCAGAAGGTTGCTTTTGTCTTGTTTGTTTTCTTTCGTTGTAGTTATTATTGCAAAATAAATGTGTAGTTATTTCTAAACCTGTCAATCTATGTGTCTGTTCCAGGGCGATTTGATGAAACTGTGATTGAAGAAAGAAGGCAATGTGCTGAAGATCTCTTGCAGTTTTCTGCCAATATCCCTGCTCTCTATAACAGCAAACAGCTGGAAGAGTTTTTTAAGGTTGGTTGGTATTTGCAGAAGTATTTGCTTCTTACCGACATGACTGAAGTATAGTGCCGATTCTGCTTTACTTTATAAACCATGGAATGACAGTGAGCTGGTCTGACATGCTTCCTGAAGGGACTGGGAGTTTTCTGTTCCCTCTGGAAATGTGGCTTTAAAAAAACCCCATGCTACATCTCTACAAGGTGGCAAGTTTTACAGGAACTTCAGGTGAAGGAATTTGAATTTTTTTTTTTTTTATTGAATGATAAGCAAAACTTATGAGGATAAATTCCAGTGAGAAGTAATAAAAATATTATCACTCTTATGATGATAAATTCCAGTGGGAAGTAATAAAAATATTATCACTCTTGTGATGATAAGTTCCAGTGGGAAGTAATATAAATATTATCACTGTTCCTATATTTTCAATAGGTGTTTATCGTTTCAAACCAAAGGAGTGAAGACTGTTTACAATGTTTCCTTATGGTCTTTTGTGGACTCATGTCCACAGCAACAAATTTGGCATGTAGTAGTCCAACCTGATGCTTGTACAGAGCTGTGAGAACCAGTCTCCATATTTGTCTCCAAATTTTAGGATAGTATATTGATATGGACTTCCTCTTTATTACATCTGAAGCAGTTTCTTTTCAATATTTCCTTCAAACCTCTTTATTTTCAGTAGCTTAGTCTAATGTTCTGCAAACTCGTAAGCATAAATTTACATGTACCCATGATAGTAAATCTCTGGAATAAAGGAAATGTTCATCTGACTGAGATGGGACTTAAGCATATTAATGTGTTTAGTATATTTAAATGATATATATGTGCAAGAACAAAATTTTATCAAAGCTTAAAATTTTTCCCTTTTTTGCGTGATGAAGTTATTGCAGCATTCTTTAAAATACTTAAAATAATTTTCCATAAGCTTTGGTGTCAATAAATGAGTGGGAGACAGAGTTAGACTGTTTTACTTTTTTGGTTTATTTGCATTCTTTGGAAATGCTTCTGTGGTTTTTCAGACCTCTCTTTCCCTCCTTTGCTTAGTGAAGAATTAGTTTTAGCCTCCCAATGGACCTTTTCTGGCTCTGCAGGGAAATGAATAAAACTAGGAAACCAATGTTTTTTTAGGACAAACGATGTCTTCAAGGGGGGTTATGCAAATGCAATAATTTAGGCTCATTTGTTAGCTGATGTGGTGTCATGCTTTCCTGTAAAAGAGCCTTAGGTTTGGTCTGTCACCAGCTCAGCCTGTGTGCTTTTAGCTCTGCCCATGGGTCGTTTTATTCCTTATTTTTGTGCAAATAGCCGTGGAGAGAGAGACTTGGACAATGAATTCTTAGAAACATCTGAAGGGAGTATTCTCTGTATCTATGTATTATAAACTCCAGAAGAATGAGCTGACTTGTGTGAAAATGTGCTGGGCTGGTTCAAGACAGATTGGCAATGCCCTTGGAAATGGTGCACTTTCTCTTAAATGGCATGAAAAGTGTGCACCTGAGATGTGAAGCAGAAATTTAAGAAACACCAAAAACATTTAGGTGGTTTCTAGTGCTGCTGTTACTTCTGTTAGCTTTGATTTCTTTCAGTCTTGTAGAGGGATGTCCTCATTGTATCTTTGTTAAGTCTCAGCTATGACTAATATCCCACTCAAGACAGTGGGTCATGAGTGGGATATTAGTCTGATGGACAGACAGTCCTGTGCTTGGGAGCACCACTCAAGGGCACAGACTACATGTGACACAAGAGATCAGGAGCATTCTTATGCTCTTCCTATTGGACTTGTGTGTGCAGCTGTGTGTAGTTCAAAATTCTGAAGCTGCAGTAGGCTAAGTATTGAGATATCTAGTCAGTCTGTGACAACCAAACATGGCTTAACCAAAGGTCCTTGTTTAATTTTACAGGCTTATATGGTTTAATTCAGTTCATTAACTCTAAAGTCATGAAGCATTCACTGATTAGGAAATACCATTTTGACTATCACTGCTATACAATGAGAATTTCCATAGAGCACAGCAGCTGAGTAATTCCTTTCCCTCTTTCTTTTCAGGGTGGAGAGGTGCATGATGGCTCTGAACTGATTGGTCCTGCTGAGCCCCTGTCTGACTCTCTGACTGACAACCTGTCTGACTGCAGCTCTGAAGGTTTGCTTTCTCTTCCCACATAACCTCATTGCATGATCTGTTTTAAAGCAGCTCACAAATGACAGGTGACTGATTTCTTCATGGAGCATTGACCTCCAGTTTCTGTTTGCTTGTTATGGCAAAAATGCTGAGCTGGGATTGGCAAGAGAGAAATTTGGCTCAGCAGAGCTGTCTGCACTTCTGGAAGTTTTATTCTAAAGGTGTACATGCTGACTTAGATACCACATGTAGAGTAATTTTAGTGGCATTTGCACTAAATAATAGTATAGCTGTA
This sequence comes from Thryothorus ludovicianus, assembly GCA_013397245.1. Lineage (NCBI taxonomy): Eukaryota > Metazoa > Chordata > Aves > Passeriformes > Certhiidae > Thryothorus > Thryothorus ludovicianus. The sequence goes on from VZTB01005220.1 coordinate 123,129, forward strand.
AGGAAGGGTCAGTCAGCCCAAATAATTACTGTACTAGAGCTTCTTGCCTGTCTCTAGGCTGAGTCAACTTAAGCATTTCTGTGTACTATGCAGCCTTTTGGATATTTAGGTATTTCTGAGTTATGCTTGGTCCTTGTGATTTCTAGGAAATTATTTTCCGACCCTTAAGTTTTCCTTTGAAATTGCTTAGCACTCATAAATCCACATTATTGTACAAACACTTATTAAGCTCATTTAGGAAAGGATCTGGTCTTTTTGGCATAGAATTTGCTTTGATAAAACAGTCCTTGCATAACGAAAATGGGCTTTGTCTTCTAACAGTGGTTGGTTAATTTTTTTTTTTTGAGGTTATATGACTTGTCACTGGGATCCCTCTATGTCATTAACTTTGTGCTTAGTTTGACAATATATTCTACATAGCAAGTGAGCTTTGCACTTTATTTTGTAGTACCTTCTATGATGTTAATGAACTGTCCCCACAATATTTTGTTCTGTGAAGGGAAAGGTATAGAAGTTGTTGTTTATATACATCTATATATCTATCTATATATAAAAGATATATGTTTATATATAGTTGTTTAGTTGAAGAGGGCAGTTATAATAGCACTAACTAGTTTTAAAGGGTTTTAACGATTTCTGTGAAATTTAACATTTCAGATTCTGACAATACACTCACTTTACACTGTGCCCTAGAAAATAAAGAGTGCTTCTAAAAGTGCTTAATGTGAACATTTCTATTCATTATTCACAGGGGCCTCATTTTTAGCAGAAGAAAACCACTTCCTTTATGTCAGATAAAATACTGTAAAGTAGAAAAATTCTTTGATATCGTTCTGAATCGGCTGGAGGGCTTTTACAGGATACTTGGGACAACTATGAGCACGGGATTTGGAGATGCTGAATGTGAATTTTATGGAGTTATATTTTCTAAAAAACCTATGTGTCTTCTGGCTCATATCTTCTTATGTTTGAAAGATTTTGGTGGTGGGGAGGCTATGGGCAAACTATCCGTCTTTAAAACCTCTAGATGGCAGTGGCAATACTCTGCCTTGAGTCCTCTCCCTGACTCTCCTTACAGCCTCCTGCCTGTGTCTGATTTTTCCATCTGATTATGGCAGTTAACTGTGGCTGGTTCACTGTGTTACTTTCTGTGGGCATCCAGGGGCCTCCACGTGGGCACTGCTCCTTCAGACTGTTGTACTGAGAAGTAGCAAATCCATCCCTTAACAGGTGCTGCTGTTTGCTTTTAAGGGTGGGTTGTGTTTTCTCACTTTTATCTGTTCTTTGCAGACAAAGTTCATTCTGCAGAAGGTGTGCACATTAATGGTGGAAGATGCAAATTGACAGTAGTAGAAATATTCTTGTACCAAAATAGGTAACAATTATCTTGCTTGTAAGAGGAGTATGGTAGTTCATGCTTTCAAAGGAATCTGCTTTTCAAGAGACCAGGTTACCCAGGCTTTCCACCAATTTTTGGAAACTCTGTTTACTTTTTAAATACCTGATGAAATTGCACAACGCAGAGGCAAGTACAGAGATTTGTGTTCAATTTCAGCATCATTATTCTCATCATATATTCCTGACAAACAGCCACATTGTCTTCTTCTCTGAGTACATGGGATGATGTTCAGACGTCCAACTTTGTCTTCATAAGTGTTTCTATATCAATTATTACCTTACCAAATTCTTTAGAGAACTTCATCAGGAAGTAATTTATTATTTTTTTTATTCTCTTTTTTCCTCTCTCCTTCTGTTTTACCATGTACATGTTGTCTTCCCAGAAATAAGCCTGTGCAGTTGGGATGCTTCCTACCCCACGAGCTGACAGGAAACCCCATGACTGTTGTTGTGTGGTGCCAGCCCCGGGCTCTAAACCTGACCTAAAGAAAAGTTTATTAGCTCAGGCTCTGTGCCATGCTAGCTGTGTTCATACAGCTTTTGGTCCAATTGGCTACAAGACAAGAGCAAACGTAGTTTTGTTTGGCCTGTAGGGAAAGGAACTTCACTCTGTGTGAAATCTGCATTGTGGATGGACTCTAATTCATCTCATCTGGGTGGCCAGAGCACCCTTCCAAAACCCCCAGCTTTTCTATTCATGCTTTCTCTCTGCACTGTCCATCAATCAGTTCTGCTTCTACCACCTGATACCTCTAAATGCTCAGTTCTCTACCCCCAAATTTGATATTACTGCCCCTAAATTGAGTGGGTGAATTGCCTGTTATTATTATGCTAGTTAATGAATCCTCTGTCTTCCTCCAACTTTTCTGGTGTGAGTTTTCCTTCTTTCTTGCAGGATTGGGGGCTACACAAGTAGTTTCCTTCTCTGCATGAACACTTCACTTTGTGTTCTTTCCATGAGAAGATCAGGAGCATTGTCTTCTATGCACCCTGTCCCTTCCTCTCAAGTAGTCTAGTGTCATAAGTATCACTATGCCTTGCTTTTCAGGCAAAGAGTGGCTGGTAATTTGTTGTCCTTCATGTGTTTTTCCTCTCACTCATGTTAAGGAACTGCTGGCTTTTAGAAAAGCAGTATTTCTGCAGTGCCTTCTTATTCCTCTTCCATAAATTGTGAACTCCTATAACTCTACAGCTGCAAAATGTAAAAGAAAGTTTGAGTTAGTTGCCTTTGAGTCAACTTCTTGCTGCTGCCACATTCTTTTTGAAAATAAGTCAGAATATGTTATCTGGAAATCTGGTTAAACTCTTCACTCTGACAGTAATATAGGAGCAAACAGACACCAGGTTTTAGCTCAGAATTTACTTTCTCTGTGCATGCAAACAGCTAAATGTCTTGACCTTGTTGCCTGTTTTATTGTGTCAGTGGGTACATGTGCCAAGGTGATAAAACAAACTGCTACTTGATATCCAGGTGGCACTGCCAAATCTGTGGCTGGCTCCATATGTCTCATGCAGGGTACTATTGTGGAATGACATTTTTGAGACTGAAAGCTGGATTTTTTTTAAACTTGGTGTGTAGATTCCAGCTTTGAAAACTTTCCTGTTTCGTCTTCTTAGCCATAAATTGTCAGAGCAGAGAGAGAGATAGGAACTATAGTCCTGCTGCTGTTGAAATGAGGTGGAGTGTAAGGTTTGACTAATCCGCCCTCCAAGCAAGGACTGTGTTTTGTTTTTAAATCTTGGAAGGAAGAAGTGAGAAATGGCAAACCTAATACCACTCTCCCAATTTTAATGGTGTGTTAACAAATGGATCTCTCTGATAGCCACTCAAAGAGCAGTTTCATGTTAAATACTTTTATCAGTAGGAGATTCATGCTTTTTCATTCTGATGGCAAGGGAACTTGTAATCTGTTGTACATGTGGATGTCAGTAACATTTTTGTGCTTCTTTTCAGTTCGAAAGGATTTAAGTGGGCTTGATGATGTGACACTTACGAGCCAGTCGGAATGTGGAGGTGAGATCTAGAAATTGTTGTTTCCATTACATTTGTGGAAATTAAATAATTAGAAAACCATAATTGAGTGAATGCCTTTTATGGATGATAATCCTTACGGAATGAAATGGTATATATGTAAAATACCTTTGTTGCCATTTATTCCCAAATAACCATGAAAAGTACCCGTGGTTTAGTTACTGAAGGTCAGCTTGCAGTAAGGATATCATGACTGATGGCAAATTAAAATGTGTTAGCTCAGATTTGAGTGATGAAAGAGGGGTTAAGTAATTTATTTTACCATGTGTTAGCAATGAAAAAAGATTATATGTGTTACCTGTAAGCTGAGTGCTGCATGATGTGTAAGCTGACAGTAATTCTATGTTAATTCAATCTCCTAATTTACTGTTTTGAGGATGCTTCATCTTACTGATTTTAAACAGTATGTTGGGATTTCTTGCAACAATAATTTGTTAACCAGCTCCTGCTGGTTGCCTTTTCTAATAGCACTCACACAGGTTTAGTTTTGTAATTTCCTGAAGCCCAATGGTGAGCTGCTTTGGAAGTTTTAAGTTGGGTGTTAGGTGTTGGTGTCTTCATTCCCAGTTCTGAAATGCAGATTGGTTGTTCTGCAGTTTGTAGCTAATTTTTAAAAATACATTTCTATAGGTACTAAAATTTTTTAGAGACAGCATTGCAATCAGGGAGTTTCTGTGGGCATTCTGAGAAAACTGTGTAAAAAAAAGAGCTAAATCTTCGAATGGGGTAAAGAATTTTGAAGGCTTTTAAGGTATATGAGCAATCTAGAGTAATGGATGTCTTTCTGACTTTAGGCTTCTCCAGTGACAGTGACTTGATCTCTCTGACAGTCGATGTAGATTCTCTGGCTGAGGTAGATGATGGAATGGCATCCAACCAAAGTTCTCCCAGTAGAGCTTCTGGCCTTTGTGTTACTTCTGAAACCCCAGTCCAAAGCACGCTGGCATCTGAGCAGGAGTGGAGCAAGCCCGAAGGAGAAAAGGAAAGCCATGGTTTGTTTACTGGAAGCTTAAAACCCAAGCCAGGCAAACAAGATTACTTGGAGAAGGCAGGCGAGTTAATAAAACTGGCCTTGAAGAAGGAGGAGGAAGAAGATTATGAAACTGCCTTAAGCTTTTATAGAAAGGGGGTTGATCTGCTTCTGGAAGGTGTTCAAGGTATGTATCTTCTCATGATGTTTGTCTTCTCCATGGTATGTGTGTTTGTTTATGGCATTTCCATGGTTAACATCAGCTTACTGCATTGCAAAGAAGTGATCTGAAATGCAGAATTACATTGCTTGGCTTTCATGTACTTGATAGCTGTATGCATATGAGAGAGAGAAAAATTTTTCTCTCTAAGACTGAATGATAATTCAGGTTCTTATCTTCCAAGTGCCCAATATCTCCTCTGTTAAAATTGCAGCACAGCCTTCAACTTGCAGGTAAGTAGCAAAGTGCTCCACTTTTGCCTCTTTCCTTTTTATTGCCTAGCCAATAATTAATATGTGGCACTTGCAGCACTGTTGAAACATTATTTAATTTACATGGTTAAGTGAAGATTAATTATCCCCATTTTACGCATGGGGAGAGGCAGACTCAGGTTAACTTCCCAATCACAACAGGATTAGAACTGCTCTTTTCTCACAGCCTCTTACTTCTGTCACTAAACTATTCTCCTTTTCTAGCTAAAGGATGCACAGAAACTTAGATGTTTGCATTGCTAGAGGAGAACAGGGTTTTTTTCCCTTTTCAAAAGACTTTGTTCTGTCAATATATATCTGCAAAAGCTGTTATTAATAGACTGGATGCAACTACATGGAAATTTCTGCCTCCTTGCACCTTGTCAGTAAGGGAGAAAATTTTTCCCCTTCTCTAGCTCTTGAGAATCTCGAGTGATAACCTCATACAATTTGCATTTTGTCCAACAGTGGCTTAAAATTATAAAGTACAGGGAAAGATTTGTTCTTTCCTGGAGTGAATTCAGGGTCTGTGTATTGTGCTTTGTCCCACACAGATCAAATGTGTGAGATTAGAATTGTGCCTTTGTTTGACAGTATACAGCACAGGTGCATTCTGCTGCTGCAGATCTGGACTTAGACATGAATGTACCAAACACACACAAGCAAGAAGCCTTTACTGCATCCCAGTGGGATGCACAGCGGTGGTCCAGACCTTCTGAACAGTTCTAGCAATGAAAGTTACCTGCTGAGCTGATTTAATAGGGCCTGGCAAAAAATAATGGGTAGGTTACTGATGAGAACTAGAGGTGTGAGCCAAGATATGTGCATAGCCTTTGCTTAAAGTGTCTTACAGTTTTTGGCAAAAGTAAATCCACCTCTTTTCAAGTCTCAGTGATGTCAGTAGGGTTTCTGCTTTGCTGCTTGTTGTGGCTTTTCAATAGCATCCTACCTTTCCTTGCCTGTGCTATCAAAATGTTTTTCATTCTTAGTGTTGAATATGCTGGCAGTCTTCTGTTGGAGAGCCCAGCTATTCTTTCTTTGCAAGTTCACTTTTTCCTAGACCTGTGGGCCATTCAGTTGTGATCTTCTGAAGGAAATCCTATTTTGTCATAAACATTTCTGTCTGCCAGCCATGATGCAAGGCTGCCATTTTGCTGTTTTGAGCTGACAGTTCAAACTTCAACTTCAAAAGCTTTCTTTATTAAACAGTTTCAAACTGTTAGGGCATGAAAACAAGTCAGTCCATTGTACATCAGATTTGCTGTGGTAATTGTTGTGTATACTTGAGTTGTGGCAGTGGTTAAACATGTTGGCTTTGCATTCATGGTAATTCTTAGGGCAATAGATTTGCTTTAAAGTTGTGAAAGACTTTTATTGCATGTAGGTGTTGTATGCTCATGCGTATGAAATTGGAACCAGAGTGGGTTGAACATCTCTCTTATATTTGCCAAAATTTCCTCCAAGGATTTTTTTCTTTTTTGCTATTGACTAGCCACTCTTCAGGTGCCTCAGGTAACTGTTAATCCTTTTCTCTAACCCACTTATCCCTGCTTTTCAGGCTAGGAAGGAATTCAAGGAATCTTAGAAAATTGTGATATTCTGCCCAATCTTTTTGATGCCACTCAATGCATTGGGAGTTACTAATAACTTTGTAGTGATAGTAATGTGTGTCATTGTTCCTGATGGATGAAGAAACATGTACCCGGCACCAATACCTTTTTCTTTGCAGTCTGTATAGCACACAAGAGGAAGGAGTAATGGGAATGAGTTGCATTTTAGGTGATATTTTATCCCTTGGGATATAATTGTATACAGGGTGGTTCCTTGCAGTCAGCCCTTTTTTAATTTCTCTATGTCACCCTGCATGGCAGTGAAGGAATATTATTCATTTTCTTTTGGGTGTTCACGCTAGATTTGGGTCAATACAGCTCATTATGTGTCCCACTCTCCTTGAAGCTTCTGAAAGCTGGCAGAGAGACACTGTTGCCCTCTTCATCATGACAGGGCTGGTCCAAATGTCTTCCTAAAAATGTGCCATCTCATCATCTATGAGGACAGTAAAAAAAGAAAAAAAAACCAAACAAAACTTTAATGCAGCTGCTTTGTGTAGGTAGTGTGTTTAGCATTAATATGTGAACATTTAACGTATATTGCAGTAAAACCCACAAATCTTCTACCAAATCACTTCAGTTATTTAAACACCCCTAGTTATGTATTTCACACTGATAACAACATACTCTTTTCAAAGATAAGGATGGTGCAGTTATTACAAAAACGCTTCTGGTCTTCTGCCACTGATTATTTTGTACCTATTCAGTGTAAATGAGACTTTTTAACAGCTGGGAGTGAAGCACAGTGTTCGTGGGTCCTGACACAGCTGTGCAGTGCCGCAGCCTCTGTGCACAGCCCCTGCAGGACGCGTGGCCTCTGGGACGGGCCGCAGGTGCCTTTTTCCCTGGCAAATTCAGTAAAACGGGAATCCAGACTTCGGCCACGAGGTGGCGGCAAGGAAATAGAAATTGCCACCCGAGACTTGGGATCCGGCTATTGATTGTAGCAGCGCCCGGACACGGGGGAAGGAATGCCAGCCATCCTCTGTGCTTCGGACCTGGGCTTTGAGAGAGCCCGCTTGCTCAGGGGCAATGCCTCTGTGAGCTGCTCAGGGGGATGTGGGAGCTGAGCCTGTGTCTGGTACCAGTCACTCCTTTAGGCTCAGCCCAAGATCTGCTGCTCGAGGCTGCCTCGTCAAAACCACGTATGAGAGAGCTCAGTGCTGCAGCTTTGTGAACCTGAGCTCTTTGAAGTGGGTGGCTTCCCTAGAGGCAGTTGAGCACACTTGAGCCTGTTATATTCCTGATGACTTTGTAGCTCTCTGGCACTAGTGTTGGGTGAGGCAGGTGTCCTGTGTTTGAGAAATGGCCATCTTGACTTTGTTTTCAGCTGTGTGCACATGCTCTCAGCTGTACGGTGGTGTTAATTTTTCTGGGCAAGGTGCATATGTATTTTCTTTTGCTAGTCTCTTGCAGAGTTTAGTACTAAATCCTTTCATGTCCTGTTTGTAGTCCTGCCAAGAGGCCCGGTTTGTGTCCCTTGGGGAATGACTGTTGCCTGTGTGCTCGGAGACTGGACTCTGGGCATATACCTTGGACTCTGGGCATCTGCTCCTTATAGATGTTTGGCCTACTTCTGCTCCATACACGTCTTTAATATTTACCAGTTGTCAGTGGGAAGAAGAATGAAATCTTGGGCTAGCAGAGTAGCCCTTGAACTGCACCTTTTGTGCCTTCCTGTTTAATTTATACCAGAGCTGCCTTGCTTGCAGTGATGGGGGGTAGTTGCCATAATTTCCTTTTTCTTCTGAATATGTACCAATTCTACTGGTCCTCTTGTCTTTTCTGGGCATTGCTGCATGCAGGGTTTGGAAGCTTTTGGAAGACATGTCTGTACGGATTGTGTAGGATGGTTCAGCAATTCCCTGGGAGCTGCTGAATTCAAACCTTCTAGAATTCAAGGTTTTCTGCCTTTTTAAGCATACTGAGTATGGGAACTGATAGAAACTTTGGCTCACAATTATAGCTGTTCCTTTGTTTTGTTAGCATGTCAGACCACTTTGAGGTCAGTGCATTGCTTCAGGCCTAGTGATGGAAAAAAATGCACTAATCAATAGCAAGCCACCAACTTCTAGCTGGAAGTTAACTCTGTTTTATGCAAAGTAGTGCATTCCCTGACTTTGGTATAGGTCATAGTTTATGTTAGGAACAAGCAAGTCATAAGGCTGAAATTATGGAGAGTTTTTTTGTAATAAAGAAGGGAGTTCTGTTTGTGTAAGCTGCTCCTCTTTTTACGACTGCAGCCATTCTTTAGTTATATCCATTATGGATCTAGGAAGTCTGAGGTGTGTGATAAACAGAGTTAACACTGCTGCTGATTGCTGTTTCAGTAACTTTGGGCATGTGAAGAAGCAAGAATTCTGTACAACCTGGCTGGCCTAATTCACGAAGAAAAGTGCAGGATCTCTTCCATGTGCTTTAGAAACCAAATATTTTCATTGCTGATCTCTCCATGTTGCACATTAACATCTGAAGGGAGATGATTCATTTACTCTGTCAGAGTTTTAGGATGTTTATTTTCACATGTGTAGCAGCTGTTGGTGGGTAGAATGAGTATTGGTTTAGTTTAGGCAGCATGAACCGTGTTGCATGTAGTATGTGATGCCTCTGGAGTGTCAGCAGCCACAAGCTGTTTTCCAGGTATCTCTGTTTGGTGTTAGGGATCTACAAGTTCTGAATAAACTGCTGGTATCTTTGAAAGAAGGCTGTGAATGTCAGTTTTGCACTGCTCCATGCTATTTTAATGTTTATCCAGTAAACAGAGCTGGAACAAAAATTACACAAATTAATGGAACCTTGCTAAAATGACTTTGACTTTTAACCCAGAAATGCATATACAATGAAATGCTGGGAATACTTTGGACAACTAGATGATATTTTTGGCTATACTGAAAACAAACCAACTTGTGTCTAATTACTGGGATTATGATGGGCTATGATTTGAACTTGTGATGGAGCCAGGGATGCAAACAGGAGCATGCTTGACAGAATGCCAAGAAGACAGTACTTTATGAAAAGGGAACCAGCCATGGCGTTCCACCAGCTCATTTCTGGCTTCCTTTGCTTGTTTGTTGAATGGCATTTATGAAGACAACTTCTGTTACCATACAGTAACTATTTTAAATTCCTTTCACTCATGAAGGACTCTGAGTAGTGTTCCTCATTGATGTTAACAATTTCTGAGCTATCCAGCAGATGTCTGGTTATGGCAATGTCTTTAAGGAAACAACAGACCTGTTTTCTGAGAAGGTGGATTGGGATGTGAGCTGATGTCTTCAGGGAAACCCCCAGAGTTGTGCTGGACTCCACAGGGAAAGATAGGTGATGGGATGGCTGATGGAACTGTAATTCTCCCTATCCTGATCTTAGACTTCTGTGTTCCTACTGTATATTATCACTCAACCTGTTTACTGTTGTAGTTTTATACTTCCACTGAGGCTGGAGCCAGTCAAGGCAAAAAACTTCCTGGCCTGGTTCATGTCAAAGGAACCAAAAACCATTTCTGTTTCCTGCTGTTGGATTGTGAGGATGCTGTATAACTGTTTGGGCTGAGCTTTCTGAATAATGATACAAAGTGCTCCCTCTCTTCTAGTGCTTCATACAACCTTGAAATCACAGCTGCTGCTTCAGAAGAAAAGAGTGTGACAGGACTTGTCTGTTGATAAGCAGCTGGATTAAGAATGGATGTTGGATATACTGGGGTTGGTTAAAAAAAAGTCATATCTTACTGTGCTGCCAGTAATGCTGAAACACATGCTGTATGGACTATGGACTGTTCATGATTGGAATGTGTTGTCTTCCGAGCCCATTGCAGACCATACAGAGCTTCAGAGCAGATTAGTGCTGTAGGATCCTTCACTCTGCTGTAGATGCTGGATGGACTACCCTGAGTGATGTCATTCCCTATGTGCAAGTGCTGGGTTTAGACACCTTGTTGTGGTGTAGCATTAAAATACAGCGTGTGCCAGGAAAGTATGGTTAATGTATGTAGTTAATGCCAGAAGCTGGTTGCTGTATAAATACAGACAGATTCACCTATGTAAAGAAACACGCAAGGGCAAAGTTCTATTTAAACTGCAAGACTTCTCTGCACCAGGGGGCTGATAAAGGTCTGAGGTTTAGTACATGCTGCAGAGCTTAGAGCCTTGCAATACATGTGAAAGTGAATTGTAGCAATACCTGCAAGCCAGTGTAGAGGGTGTGATGCAGAGATTACTCTGAATGTGGTTACTTAGCATGTGGCCATTAAAGAATTAATAAATATGTGACCAGGTGAGCCTTAGAAATCTCATTTTTCTTTCCTCTTGAGACACAGCTAGCTCCACTGACTTGGTGGTGTTCTGACCTTTCCAAGATTTGTGTCTCTCCTCATAGCAGTTCCTTGCCAGGTTGCTGCCTGTGCCTGGCCTCTTTGACAGAAATCTCTTCCAGCCTGCACTGCCTTTTATCTCAGCTGTTGTTAGCCACAACACTTAGCTGCAAAGTGCAGGAGTCTTTTTTTGACTGTAGCTGTGTGGGGTTTCTGCCTCCCATCAGAAGACCCAGTAGGGCTGCCACACTTCTTGCAGCATGCAGGGTAGACAGGGCAGACTGATCTAGGTTACAGAGCCGCTGCTGTCCGCGGGTGAGAAATTTGAAGTCTCTGGCTGCAGAATTCAATGCCTCAGGCACTGTAGGTGAATTGAGGCAAATTACTAGCTGGAATAGAAAAATTGCATCAATAGGTATAAGGGCATGATGCTGCATGATAGTCAGTGCTCTGATTCTCTTCCAAACGGTTCTTGCATATACAGCTTCTCTCTTTTCACATTCTCCTTTTCTCTTTTCCTGTCCTCTTTCCCTCTTAACTCTTCCAGTATCTTAAAATTGCCTCTTTAGCTTCAGAGCTGCGTGGAAGGACTAGTGTAGGTTTGATCTCTACAAGGCCTGACCCTGGCTCTTCTCCTTTAGAGATTTTTGTGATTGCTTGGGGAAAAATATAATTTCCCATAGTAGTATATAAAAGTACCTATGAATTGCATTTAATACATAAATATGAGTAGTATTAGACAGTCAGGATTTATGAATCTCATAATCAGGTTTTTTTTTAATCTGCCTTTTTTTTTTTTTGTCCCCTGCAGTACTTCACTTCAAACTGTTCTTACTTGAATGGGTAGGTGTCTGTATGCCTGGGTTCCCTCTGCTCTGAAGCCGGGGATGTTTGTGGATGCTGATTCTAATTTGAACTTGTCCTTTTAGTCAAGAAGGAGGAGTGCAGACAACTTGGAAATTTCCTCTCTCCCGTGGTAGTGGCCTGTATAACTTCTTTCCTTGCTCTGCCTATCAGTGCTCTTCCCCTGTTCCTATGGTGCTTGTGTTGGAGGACTTGCTGCTGCTGTCACCATTGTGTTCCCTCCTCTGTGCTAGAATGTCACTGCTTTTCCTTCAGTCTTGAAACACTTAGAAGGTTTATTGCCTTCTGAAGAAGTTCAACAGTAGAATATTCAAGAATATTTGTCATATTAGGTCTTATTTTGGTGAAATACATTGAAGACTACAAGTATTAGCAGATAGATGGGAAGTTAAGACTTTTCCTCCCTGTAATGCTGGGTGCTGTGACCATTCATTTTATTTTTTTTTCCAGGTAGTTGTACATGCAAATGAAAAGCTACCACCACCTTGTGGATTTAACACGAGAGTTTCTCTAGAAGCAGATGTTTGTTGGTTAACATTTCTGGCAAGTTACATTTCTTCAGTGTTACTGACTCCTGCTTTATTGGTCACTCAAACACATTTCACCCTCACCGTTCTGTGTAATCTTAACTTTGGCAAGTATGCCAACTTTTTTTTTCCCCTAGAGAGATGTTTACCTAGACATTTGCATGACAGGTGTGTAGCTGTAGGTTTTCTACAGGATGCAGAACTGGCAGCTTCATAGGAGATGTACATCTCTAAGGGTCTCAGGCAACCTGCAGTGAAGATGATGTATGTAACATGTAGACATAATAGTTACCAGCACACTGGAAAATTGGTAGAAGAATTTGTAGGTGTTCACTCACTGTCAGAAATTTAGTGCTTTAGTGTGAAAGGTTTAACTTTTAAGTGGCTTTTCTTCTTGGTTGATAGAGTGCAGTACTGTCCTGAATCTTCAGAAAAGCAAGAAAGAATTGTTCTGATAAACGTGTTGCATCTTAATAAATTTCAGCTCTCTCAAAATGTTAAGAAAAAAAAAAGAAGAAAAAAGATCACTTCAAGCTCTTTTATCATAATGGGCTTAACCTTTGTCTTATTTTTTAATATTTACAGCTTTTTTTTCAGCTGCAGAATTTGATCAGCACCTCAAAGGAGCTTGCCGTTAATATAATGTAAAGCATACTAGAGCTGACGAGGTAGTGGTCTTATTTCACAATTCCAAACCCCCACCTGCTGCTCAGATCTATAGCTCTTTCCTTGATGCTGCAGTATCCGTCTACCCCAGCACCTGCCACATTTCACTCAAGTAATTGTTTGAAAATTAAAGGTTACCCACCCTCCTGTGAAAGTTGGTGGAGACTCGTTCCAAAACCAGCAGCTTTTCCCCTTCCTGAAATAAATTTTGGGGTTATGAAACAGTGTCCAAAGTCATCACAAACCTGTGCTGGATTATGAGTCGCATTGTCACTTACGGTGTGCCTGAGCTTTTGTTTGGCTAATATGGACAAAGGAGTCTGCTTCACATGATGTAAGAAGTGTTTGCCCTAAGAAGAACAGAGGTCCTCTTGAACCAATTAGGCAAAAATAACAGCTGGGCTACCCACTAATAAGGAAGGTGCTGCTAAACCTCTTTTCATTGTGAGAAGAAATAAATCTTTTAAGGCTTACTCCCTTGCATTTTTATACAGAGCAATTCTTTGAAAAATTCAGCAATCCAGCTGGGTGATATGTGCAGGAAGACTGTGAAGAAGATAAAGAAACTTTTAAAAATAAAAAATGGTATTATAGCTGTTAGATTTGGCAATTATAAATGTTTCATTGAAGATTTCAGTATTTAGAGAAAGTTTTACTGTTTAAATTGTTAAGAACGTGGAGTTTGGGGCTGGCACAACAGGCAGTCTCGCACAAGTTCCTTGTAGCTTGTTCTGCAAGAGGATATTCCTTCCTGGAGCAAATCTCTTCTGATATCTTCTTTAAAGGAAGGCAGCCCACATATATTTTTAGTAACTCTGAGAGAAAAGCAGGAAGAGGAGGTCACAGAGGATTGGGACTGGCAATGCTGACTTTATGGCCTTACTTTTTCTGTGAAAATATTCCCATTCTGGCCAAGCAGCCACTCAGGTAGAGAGTACACCTGTGTTGCCCTGACAGATCAACTCTTGCTGAGGAAAACCTCTCAACACCTTAAGGGGGATGATTTGGAACTGGTCACGCACAAAGAAGGGAAGGGATATCTAGAATTCCTGGGTGGGTGCTACATATGATTTACTGATTATTTCTGGGGTTCTTTATGTATATGTTAGTAGCAAGTGGCACCTAGAGCTATCTTTATCATCCAGAGAGATGCAGATCTTCACCATGACTTCATCCTGGTTCCTTGGAGGAGAATAGTTACACACTAGAGCAAGTTTCACAGCACTTTTGTGCACCTGAGATGTGTTCTCTTTGTAGTATCCCAGATTATTTGAGGAAAAAGGACAGATTTTTTTTTTCCACAGTGTTTTTTGACCAAATTTTTTTAATATGTCCCCTTTCAATAGCTTTATGCTGTTACTACCTAAACATAAGTAATTTTCCTATATGATAGAATTACAGAGGATTTGATGTGTGAATAAGCAGTTAACTGAGCTGAACATTTCAACATTGAGTTAGCTGATCTCTCAAAGGTGTGGGAGTACTCTTCTGAGGTACTATGAAGTGGGAGTGAAGACTCTGAGCAGAAGACAAACAAAAATATTGCTAGTTTTCCAGATGCCACTGCTGTACATTGTGGAAGTGCTGCTTCTTTGTGTTTCTCATTCAAATCAGTGCACTATGGGCAAACAATCAGACAAATCATAGAAGAACTCAATGGCACAATTATTCCAATATTTGTGGTTTTACTCTATCAATCCCTCAAAATCATTTGAATGTTGTTAGGAATATCTGTCTTTGTGAATATATTGTAGCTAAGCTGTCTTTGGAAATATAAATTAAAGAACAAATTTTAAATTACTGACTGCTGTCCTAATGTCCTGGCTTACTGTTACTTTGGTCAGCGGGTGGCCTGGCCAGCCTTTCCAGAGCCAATTTTCATTTTAAGATATTTTTATTTCTTTGAAATAGGCAAAGCCTTTGGAAAATGAGGGAGCAGCCTCCTTGTGCTTGTGTGTGTGGATGAAGGCTTATATGTGTAACAAAGTAGCTGTAGAGTTTTTATATTCTGTTTGCAGTAATAGTAAACAGAGCATCTAAAATAACCACTTGCACATTGCAACAAACACATCATCATTTGCTTAAAAAGAGTTATAATTACAGTTGACGAAGCATGGACACCATAAAAAATGCATTAGTTTGGCTTGACACATTAATTACCTGTTTTTGCAGATGTTTTTATATATTGTTGTGTGAACAGTTTACAAAATAATTACAGGAAAGTCATATGGAAAATAAACTAAGTGGGTGGTTTCTCGCCTTAATATTTTCATTCATGTGAATCTGTGTGAGGCACAGCTGCTCTGTAGCAAATGCAGAGGGAGAGAGAGAGAGCCGGGGAATCTTGAGGGGTTTTTATTCTAAGGTCTCTATGATCAGCCTTGCTGCACTTTTATATCTTGCTTTAGCAGTGTAGTTTTTAAAAGTGTAAAATGACATTGCTGATTTAATCCCAGTGATCAGGAGGAGGGAGAAGCTTTGATCCTGATCAGATGAAACATAAATCTTCTAGTATCTAGGAAAATAAATGAAAAATCAATATTATTTTAAGCAGGATGATCTTTTATGAGCAGTTGTAAAGATTCATCAAAGGCTTTGACACAGTTTAAACATTTCCTGTTTGCTGCCATTTAAAGAAAAATGCCTTTCAAGTTTAAATTGTAATTAGAGAGATACCTCTTTAGATTATTGTGGGCTAACCACAGAATGGAAATAGGAGCTCAATATGCTCACACAATATTTAAATCAAAAGTTCTTAACTAGGAATAAGTGATTATTCCTAATTTATTACAAAATAAAATTGAGAAATACACATTTTGCATAACTAAAACCAATATTCCATGGCAAAATGTAACACTGCATTTGAAAAAATCCATGAAGTCTGAATCACAGCTTTGACATCTGTCAGATATAAGGATTTGTTCTAGTACTGTGTTTTAGTGATTTATTTGGTTTTAAGTGAACAGTTCTATGACCTCGAATTTGGCATAAATACTAAAGATTATTTTTAGCTTAATGGGGTCTTTATTGTTGCTCTCTGTGTTAGAAGCTTTTTAAGTAGCATTTATTTGTTTATTAAATTTATATCCTGTATTTATTTACAGATTTTTGTGAGATATTGGCTGTTTAAATGGGAATTTGTATTGCAATATAGTTTTTTACGTTTTCTTGGTTAAATTAATGCAAAAAAATAAAAAGCCCAAATCCTATTTCCATAAACCTAATTCTCAATCATCCACCTGTTAAAGTATTCAGAGACTGAACTGTTAGTGATCTTATCCACAAATATGATGTGAGAACTTGTTGAATAAATGTTATTTTGTGAATCCACACCCTTTTTTATGGCTGAAGATTTTAATGAGGGGAACCGTTTGCAAAGGTTATTTAACAAATTACTCGAGAAAGAAAACTGAAATGAATGTCTTGTAAAAGTAGGGAGAACAAAGACAGCTCTAAGGGGACATCCCTAGCTGGTTTGCATTAATTACTGTAAAATTACTGAAGCATTGGAAAAAAGCAAGAAGCATCCAAACTAAATACACATAACTAACAGTTGAGCAGAAAGCTTGACTTTTATGATAGCCTTAGACACTGACCTAGCAGTTTTCCAGCAGCCTGCTTGAAGGGAGTGCTGGCTGAAGGGTTTATTGTTGCTGTGCAGATGCCTTGTTTTCCTTGAGCAGCTGCCACTTGGTGAGCCTGAGAGAGAAGGTGGGTGCTTACCTGTGCATCTGCACGAGGAAGTTTCCTGGTGCTTTAACACTAGGGGCAGAGATTAAAGCAAGACATGGTTGTGTTTTAAGAAATTGCAACAGACGCTTATAAAAAAAAATACTGTGTATCTACTCTCTTTTGATAATGGCAACTTCAACTTCAAAGAGTTCAGTGATGTTATTTTTTAAAAAATCTTAGATGGGAGTAAGACTGGCAGTCCTATCAAGGGAACTTTTTACCACGGTTCCCCTAGATCTTTAGAATGAGAGAAATTACTGTGATATTGATAAATAGCTGTAATACTGTATGCTGAAATTGCACTGAATTTCTGTCTGTCTCAGGCCAGGTGTAGATAAAGGTTTCTGCAGAGCAGTCTCGTGTCTGTATTCAAGAAGTGGACAATCACCTTTCCCTCCTGCTGTAAGATGGACAGTAAAATTTACAAGAGATCACTTATCCCATAATTTGGAGTAGCTCCAAAGTCTCTTCTGCTTACTTTTGTTGAAGTCTGGATGTGATAGTTCTGTGTGTTTGGGTAGTCTCTGGTTGTGATATGAAAGGAATGGGAATCTCTATTTTAAAACAATCCACTACCTTTAATTCTGCTCTTGAAAATCTCACAATGTCTTACACATTGCCACAATTTCCCACTGCAATCCTCCCACAGTAATTTCTGAATGCAGGCATTCACACAGTTAGGTTCTCTGTCAGAAATTCCATAATAAGCTTGCCTTTTTTTATGAGACTGGTTTTTGATAACCCACAATAATCCTGTTTTTTTTCTTATCACTTACAAAGTTTCTGGTTGAACTCCTTCAAGGTTATGCTTGGGTTCCTTTCATGGCCCGGTGATCTGTGTCTTACGAGTTCCATATCCTTTGTTAATGTCTGTTATCTGCCGTTGGTTGGGGTTTGTGTGTTTGTGTGTTTAATTTATTGCCTCTGCTGTTCCTTGCCTTGTCTTTCATGTGGAATAGCTGTTGGGCAGATATCCTTGCAGTTCCTTGCCCTGTTTGAGCAGGGGTTTGAGAGGTGCTGGCTTGCACCTGGCAATGCAGAGTCTGTCACAGTCAAGGCTTTGTTTCTGCAAGACTTAGATGGCCTCAGTTAGGGCTGGGAGAGACTGTCAAGGCCATACCAAGTCTCTGATGTCCTTCAGTCTTCTTCTGGGACAGTTGTCTCTGTCTTTGTTTCAGCATAATAATCTCATTTCTCTGTTATAACAATTGTGTCTCGCAGTCTCTTATCTTTGCTTGGCGGTTGACTGGTTGGGTGTTGCCATCACAGCTTGAGTCTGTTACAGCAATATACTGCTCAGGATGTGAGTGCCTAAACCAAACTGGAGGCTTCAGAGTGAATTCAGACTTTGTGTGGTGCCAGGTGGTTCTCACTGAGTTTGGGTAGATCAGAAATAATGCAATGGTCGTTTAGCCATCTGGAAAGTGAAGTAGTTGGTGCAAGTGCTTAGTGCTTTCTTCCCATGTTACCCCAAGACAAGAGGCAAGGAATGTCTAGCATTGAAACTCCTGTGAGCAGGAGTTCTTCGTGTCTCTGCTCAGTTGCCTTCTTGCTTTTAATAGCATTTCTAGATTTCTTGTATAATTAGGAGAGTCCATACTGGAAACCTGAGGAAAAAAATGTTTGTTGTTTTGTTGTAAACATCTTAGTCTATCTTTCCTAATTGATTTTGCTTTTTGGAATGCAGGGTTTGGATCAGTGGTTTGTTTCTGTTCTTATTTATGTTACCATAGGAACATATACCAAATCACAGAAATATTAGGAAAGGCTTTTTTATTTACCTTAGTCTATGGCAAGGCTTGATTTGTTATTTTTGTAGAACTCTGAGATCGTAGTACTGGATTTTTAGAAGATGCATATCTTTAGGTTTGATTATGAATACCTCAAAGAAAATCAAAAAGGTAGAATCAAAGTAGTCATGCTTTGATTAACTAGTACCTCTCTCTTTATAGAATATGTAACTATTTCTTTTTCTCCATTTAGGTGAATCAAGTCCAACTCGTCGAGAAGCAGTGAAAAGGAAGACTGCTGAATACCTTATGCGTGCTGAAAAAATTTCCAGTCTCTACCATAAAACCTCTGAAAATGCATCTGTTTCTATGGTAGGCTTTAATTAATTTTTTTTTTGGAATTTGATATAATTAAGTAACAGAGGATATTCAAGCTCAAGGTTCCAAAGCTGTCTAAAATTTCTCTTTTGAGAGGCCCAAGGATATTTTGATGTTGTGTTTCTGTTAAGTTGTCATTCTTTCTGAGTCTTCATAATGTTGCAAGGAGTGCTTGGTTTTGTACAGGACTGCTTTTCACATGCTTTCCTTCTGCTTATGGTTGATAATGTAGACATTTTTTGTTATGCTGAAGAATCTAAAGGTAAAGCAAAAAACCACACTAGACTGTAGCATTTCATTTGACTTTTCCATGAGAATGTTGGTTGGTCCTGTAGGGAGTGAGAAACCTGTTGGTTTCTTTAGCCCAGCACACAGTGATGTATCACAAGTGAGTCAAGCACAGGGTAGAGGGGATCAGATTTATTTTCCACAGAACAAGTCCTTAATAGAGCAAAAGTTCCCGCTGATCCTTTCAAATGTGGATATGCTTGTAGGATCAGCTACTTCTTGATTTTTGAGAAGTTTCTATGCTAATTTCCTCTTTCTTCTGCAGAATACCCTTATCTGTGCCTGTACACAAGACAAACAAAGCTTATTCTAAGATACCCTCAATAAATATCTAACTTGCCCTTTCTTAAACAGTTCCCTTGGGGTTTATCTGTTTCTACTTTAGGCTTTTACTGCAGTCATGTTAAACTGTGTTATTGTCAATGACTGCCCTATTGCAGTAAGTATAAAAACTACAAACTTCCTGACTCTCTAATATCAAGGGTTAACAAAAGGGATAGAAGATTATTGCTTCTTGCTTTGCACAGATCTGAAAATGCTTTAAGGAGACAACTGCTGCAAAAATTGGAAGCCTTCTAAAAGCTGTCTATCTAATAAGTACATTTAAAAAGCAAAGACACTGATTTTTTAAGGGTAGATTTTTTTCATGTTGAGAGCCCACAAGTACAATTTTGAGGATGTTCCAAATGGGATATATTTTGTGAGGCTTGGAGTCTTGCTGTTGCTATGAACTGTACTTTGAACAATTTAATATTTTGGACAGATACGAACTCCTACTAGGTATTCTTTCTTTGGGTCAAACACCCCTGAAAATGGGGAAGAAGCTATATTGAATGGAATCCTCAGCGTGTTTGGAAACTGAAGAACAAGAGAAAAAAAATCCACGAACAACCTATTTTTGCCTTTTTATAAGTTTAAAAACTAACTGTGGTTGGGAAGGAGGAAGAAATAGGTTGCATTTTTCTGTGTGAACTTGAGAGGTAAAGTATTTCCTCTTTTATGCTGTACTGAATAAGACACATGCCTTCTTTGCAGATCCAAAGAAAAGCAGATTTAATTGGGATAAGACGAGGAAAAAAAAAAGCAGATAGAATAAAAAACCATTCTCCTTCTGTGCTGAAACTCAAAATTGACAAATTATGGCAAATCTTGTTTTGTATAAAGTGTTGCACCTGGCTGAGTCTCCTGTTTACAAAAAAAGGCCATGCAGCCATGATTTAACCTTGTTTCACCCTAAGTTTGTACGTGTATTTTAATGTCCTTTATTTGCTGCTCTTCATAATGCAAAAATTTTACTTTTGTCTTAGAACTTTGGAATTTGCTGATATCGAGGGCAGATGGTGCTTATGGGTCATGATGGTTGTGGCTGAGGAACAGCTTGTCTCTTGTTCATAGCTGAGAGTTACCTGGGAGAAGGACTTAACTCCCAAAATTATTGAGAGTGGTTGTAGGGACCACAAAGAAATGGAATGCTCTGTGCTTCTGCTTAATGTCTTAAGGAAAATGAGGAATGTGACTGTCCCCACATGTTGGTTGCTGAGCAGACCTGAATTCTTGCATCTCAGTTAGTGCTTATTAGTTTTACTGCCCAAGAT
The DNA here is from genome assembly GCA_013397245.1 of Thryothorus ludovicianus. Classification (NCBI taxonomy): domain Eukaryota; kingdom Metazoa; phylum Chordata; class Aves; order Passeriformes; family Certhiidae; genus Thryothorus; species Thryothorus ludovicianus. Next base: position 143,699 of record VZTB01005220.1, read on the forward strand.
AGTTTATATAGGAGTTTGCATAAATTATTCCATGCCATATGGACAGTGATAAGAACCTGCATCTATACACAGTGTGATTCTTGGGAGATACCAGTGGCAACTTGCAGATACCTTGTGTCCCTCTCCTGAAGACATTAAGTCTGTGGTGGGCATGGTGGTGCATTGCTTGGGCCCCTGTTAGGACTGGCAGAGTGCAGTTTTGTTATGGAGAGCATGGTTCAGTGCAGGGAATGTCATTGGCAGTGAGCATGTTGAGACCATTTGCACCTTGGAGGAAGAGGTCTGGCTAGTAAGTGGGTGTGGGCATTTAAGGCAAGTGCTCTTGACCTGGTGTCAAAGTGTTCATGACCTGGTGTCACAGGCAGAACTGCTTTGTAATCCCTGTCTGCTGTAGGTGGCTTTGTGTTTTCTATGGTGCCCTTAAAAGGAGCAGTCGTGGCCATCAGCACCAGAACTTGGCTGATCTGTCCTTCTTACACACGGAACTTTACTTCCTTCTCCTCCACCAGGCTGGAGAACTGTCCAGCAAGAGAAAGGGTAAGCTCAGAAGTGCAGGTTCACTTATTGTCCTACTCTTCTCAGCCTGTTAGATCTCCCAAAGGCTTGGGATGCTAGCCATGTGCTGAGCCATCTGCAGCAGTCTTAAAAGACTGTGCCCACTGAATGTGCCCCAAGCTACCCCTTTGCCACCTGAACACCACATGGAGGTAAAGCACAGAGGCTGGCTTTTCTCTGGGGGCCCAGGGCAGGAGGCAGTGAGCCATTCTCTTGTGGCTGGAAATGCTAGGGCTTCTTCCAAGACCAGATTTCCCTGAAGAGGCAGTCGGGTATCTGAGAGCTGAGAAGCAAAATTGTCTTTGATGTCATGGAAACCAAATAAAGAACAACTACTTTGTTACTTTTCAGCAGTGTAGCTCTCAAGGATAGCATCCTAGGCAACCACCCTGCTGCAAGTTCAAGTGTTGAAGAGAGGAGTGCAAGAAGGTGGTGTTTGGAGAATCCTTGGCATTGTTAAAAAAAGGTTTTGGGTAGAGAGTTTGAAAGAAACATAGAGAACCGACACAACTGTGACCTTGAGCAGGGAACTCGTCTGAGTGTCTTGCAAACATTGAGAAAAGCCTTACTGTGACCCATAAGAGTAGGAGATACGGAGACAGCTTCTGCAACTTTTAAGCAGTTAGGTGAACCTTCTGGAAAAACAAGCTGAAGCAAATGCTGTCCTTTTCTTCTTCCTTTGGTGCAGCACAGCATCCTCAAGGACCATCCCTTGGACAAGTGCTGCAGAGCACTGTGTAAGAGCAGCACTGCGTCATTTTCCAGATTCTCAAGCTGCTTTTTCTCCTCTGCCCCTTTATAAGCAGCATCTCTGGGGAGCCACTTCCAAGCCTGAGTGGGAGCTGCAGCAACAGCCTCTGAATCTGGCTTGACCATCAGAAAGCTGGAGTCTTGCATAGCTGTCAGCTGCAAAGCCCAGCACAGCTGCTTTTGCAGGCTGTGGGGCTGTTTTCACTTTGGTGGTTTCTATAAAGCATGTTCTTTTCCTTCTTTGAAATTAGTTCTGATTCTACCTCTGCCTAACTTAGTATATTCAGAGGTGTTTCTTTTTGCACCATTATGAAAGCTGTTGTCTTTTAAAATGTCAATTATTTTTGATTTTCAAAGCAATTTAGTAAAAAGAGGTACATGCAAGTCTGATGCCCAAACAGAAGAAGCAGTCTTTGTGGTTTCCATAAGATATCTTCCTAAAATTCTTATTAGATGTGCATGAAAATTACATGAAGTATAAAGAAAATGCACTGCTGTAGTTCTGTAAGATATAAATATAACATAAAATAAGAGATTCAGTCTCAACTTCTAGGATCACATTCAAGGCGTGTCCCAGCTTCAGGAAAGATGCATTCCCAACTGGTGCTCACTGAGGGCCTTCTGATGCACACTGTAGTTCTGTCTGGTTCAGATGCAGGCAGAAATTCAGCCTAGTTTTCTTCTGGTGCAGAGAGAGGAAGGAGCCAGGATGTTTGCCTGACCAGGAGAGCTGCAAGCACACCCATGAGGCAGGTACCAGTGTATCTGCACCAGAACAAGGCATCTCCTTGCTACAAGTGAAGATCTGGCTATGCTGCAGGTAGACTCATATCTCTGAATGGCAAGGGGAGATTGCATTTTGGTGTGCAGATCTGCACTGGTGTTCTCATTTCTTATCCTGAGGATCTGTGGTGACTGATGTCAAAGGTGGCAGCATTAGCAGTTAAATTAGCAGAGCTTTCTGGGTGAAAGAATGAAGAGGGGAAAATAAAGGTCAAATGTTTAATTAGAGGGCAATCCAGGGAAAATAGCAGTTGTGCAGGGAAAGCTTTGAGAGACCAGTGTGAGGGGCATCACTGCTTGAGCACATGGATTGCTTTGAGCAACCAAGGAAGGACCAGGACTCCACCATTCCTCATGTTTCATTGTATCCCAGGAAGTAAAGAGGTGCAAGGAACCCCCATCACAGATGCTGGGGTGCCCCCAGCCTGAGATGTACCCATAGTATGGTTTTTGGGGTTTCCCTGTGCAAGGCCAGGAGCTGGATCCTTGTGGGTCCCTTCCAACTCAGGATATTCTGATTTCCCATCAAATGGTATTTGTGTCACTGGGCTAAGGATAGTGCTCTTGCCTTAAATGAGGTTAGCATGAAATGCCCTTTCTCTTACCTGACTGGTGGAGTGCTCCTCTGTCCCCCTCTGCTCTTCTGCCTGCTGGCAGTGATGCCAAAGCTGAGGCAAGGGCTGTTGCCATATTCCTTGCGTAGCGTGCAAAACCAGAGCTTTCCAAAGACAAGCAGCAGCCACAGGCTGCTGAGTCCTTGCAGGAGCATCACAATCAGCATCAGCCTTTTCTACTTGAAATTTACACAAGGTAAAAGGTGATGGTGGGAGAGGAACTGGTGATGCCTATACTAACTCTGGATAAATCCAGTTGTGCAACTCTGAGTGTAGTCTGGAAATAGAGAGGGCCTGACCACAACAGAGAAGATCCTGGGATAGCTGAGCAGCATGCTGAGCATTTGGGCAAGCTGCTGAAGGCCTTCTGCAGGCAGAGGTAGCCTGACATTTTGTTCAGAATATTTCTCTCATTTCTAAAGGCAAATGAAGCTTTTGATTGTTTTTTTGTTATCCTTCTTCCTGTATTTTTTTGTTCCTCTTTTTTGATGAGAGCGAGGTTTTTTAGTTATTTTTCTTATTGCTGCCTAGATGCTGAGCTTGGATTTTTACTCTATTCAGAGGAGCAGGCTGTTTCATAGAGTGCTTAATTGCTGTAGTTTTGGGAATTGTTCTGGAAATTTAGAGTTTGCTTCCAGCCTGCTTCACAACAGAATGTGATGCCTCCCCATCATTGGGCTCTTCTATTAGACTTTGAAACAGTGAAACCAAAGTACTGTAAAGAGCAAAACTGATAAAAATGGAGAGCCTGCTGGGAGCTGTGGATATGATTGTAAATCCCTTTAAGGTAAGGAGTGACTGTAGAGCACACATATAAAAAGCAGTGTGTATACACAGTATTACCGACTGTGCCACCACATTTTAGAGAAGGACCTAAAATATATATATATATATGTACTGGGGTTTTTTTTTGGCTCTTTGTACAGGATGGGTGCAGAAATCTGATTGTATAGCATTATTAGACAACTGTTAACTTCTGTAGAGATGTATGAACTTAATTCATGGCTAAAATGTTATTCATAAGAGAAAATTTTAAAAGCGCGATTATTGAGGAATGGTTATAAAATGTAATAGCAAGCAGATAGAAGTGAAAATCTTTTATAGTAGTCTAGAGGATTAGGAAATGTTCTCTTCCTTTAAATGTATTCCTTAGAATGCTTTTGAAATCTTGTCATGAATAAACTGTGTTAGCACAACTCTTTGTTTCAAAGGAAGTATTTCATTATTGCTGAGAAATTACACACTCTCAAAATACTTTCAACAGCTCACTGGAATATGGAACTGAAATTAGGTTTGGAGAAAAAAGTTGATGTAGTTTCCCTTTTTTATTCTTCTTTCTGTTAAAGCCTTTGGTTTTATTTTGTATAATCCGGGCTGTTTTCTCTTAACTGCTGTTGGTATTCCTACTTGGCAGGGTTTACATGACAAAACAATTATCAGATCCATACCAAAAAAATGAAGATAACTAATAAACTCCTGAACATTGAACCTCAGAAAAGCACACTTTTCTCCTGGCTTTTTGAACATGTATTTGTGGCCTTTTTTCTTATATTTTGTGGGCAATCAGTACTTAAATAAGTACTGATTTTTTAGGAAGGAATTTGGAAGGAGAGAATGTTGTTGAATGAGTGGGCCCAATTTTGGGAAAGGCTTCAATGAGTTGCTTTAGCCATTGAGGATAGCACAGTAAGGATGCCTGAGGGGGAAAAAATAGTGGGGCAGGGAATTGCTCTACCTAGTTCAGGATCTTTGAGTTTCTCATCACAAGGGAAAAAATTTTGATTTTTTTCCTGATATTAAGCATTTCATCCACAGCATATTTGCTTACCAACCATTTTCCTTTGTGACATAGCTGTTAGATATTGCCTCAGAATGCTGACCTCCCTCTTCCTTTGCACCTTTGTGTGACAGAAATCTACTTGGGGAGGCCAGGTTATCCTTCAAAGGAGTTTGGCACTCAGCAGCTCTGCAAATGAAGTTACCTTATTTGTGAGGAAGAGATACAGGTCTGTGGTTCTACTAGAAGCTACATGTTGAATTTTTGGAGGAAGATCTAATGAATTCTCTCAGTTGGCAACTAGAAACCGCTGAAAATATTTATTCACATGCCAGAGGTATATGGGATGCTTAAAAGGTTGACTGTTGTCCCGAAAGACTTCCAGTTGAAATGCTGTTCCCCCCTCTGACATGCAAGCTTTGAGTTTGCTCTGAGAAACTACAAAACATAGTATGGACAAATATGTATGTATATTAGCATATTAACTGCTGGAATAGTTAGCACCTGCCAATTTTCTTGCTGTGGTATTAATTTCAAGATTAATGATACATAGCTAGCTACTTTTTTCTAAGGCAGCTTTAGGAATCTTTTCTGTTGTGCACCTTATTATTTAAAGGATTTCATAAAGCTCACCAGAGAGCAAGAGAACCCTATTTATTATTCTGTATTTTATGTTCTTCAGACTTAAAAAGCCTCTAATTTGCTTTCTCCTCCTCAGTGATCTCTGAATTATTTTGTACTCAGAATACCTGTAAGGCTTTGATTGATTATTATTATGTGGTAAGAACTAAGTAATCAATTGCTGGGTTCCATTAAGCATAGAAAATACAAAAATTCATTGCTTTTTTTCTTTTTTAAATTTTTGTTTTCAGTGTTATCTTGACTTTTATTTACTTGCAAGTTGTTTTTTTTTTTTTCCCCCCACTGAGGACAAACAGAAAACTTCTCCTTTCATCTTCAGTCTCTCTGATTTATGATAAATTTAGTTTCCTTCGGCCTGGCATTTGCTTCAGCAGGCAGTCTTCCTTCAAGTACCACCCTGATTGATGTATAATCTTTGATATCTTCCATTAGCCTCCAGGATCACTAAGTTCAAGGCCCTCTTGGAACCTAAGGAGCCCTGCCGAGGAACTGAAGACCTTCAGAGTCCTTGGGGTGATTGACAAGGTAATTCTTCAGTGTCTCTTCAAGAATTCAGTCATAAATCGACTGCATGCTGGCATTTTGTCTTTGAAGCTGTGGATCTTAAGGATATGAAACAAAAGGGGAAAATGACTCAAATGCATCTGCACTTTAAAATAACAAAAGTAGAAGAAAAAAAGGCTTTTATCTAAGCAATTCATGTAAGGTCATGCAAAATGTATTTGAGCTAAAGGATAAGGTACATGTTTGGTAGCATTCAGTAGGATGAGGCCTGTTTTTCAAAAATGAAATCATGGTTGCTGTTCTGGGGTAAGGACAAGTTGATGTGTTTTCAGTTGAACAGTCTGGTGGATACTGGAAATATAGAGGGGTAGAAATTCTTACTTTTGAATTCTTACTGAATGGGAGCTGGGGACACACACGACTGTTCTCCTTCCCTGAGAATTCAGAATTGAAATCTCTTGCCAAGACAGATTCAGCAATGAAGCCAAGCTTATTTTTGAGTCATGCAAATAACGTCTTCCAAAATCCCAGGACAATACCCGGCTGTAAACAGTAAAGGACCATACGGATTTTTTTGCAAGCCTAATTAAGAGACCAGAAGAATTGTTGGGTAGTTTTGATAATGCTGATTAGTTACCACCTTACCAAATACTTTTAAGATGATGCATTATTCAGCAGTGTGACAGTGGCTAATGCAGACTGTAACGGCTCGTTTCCTTTTTGCTGTGCCAAATCCCTTGTGCCTTTTGATAGTTCCTTATGTAGTCCCTGGTTTGTGCATGAGCTACTGATGCATGGTCAATTTATGCATTTGTAACGTGCATCAAAAACCTGTGGCTCATCCCTTGAGGTCTGTATTTCTTGGTCTCTTTTTCTTGTTGGACTGAACCTAGCTGTTGGGACTGGTTTTTGTTTTTCTTTGCCTGTTCCATTGTAATTGTGTGCATAAGTTGATAACTTCTCCTAAGAGGGCTGTATACATTAGGTATTACGATTGTTTTTATAGCACACAAGGTTTTCTAAGCTCTGACTTCATATTCATTGTATCTTCTTTCCTCAGTTGTAAGTACAGAATTTAACCTGTATTCCACTCTGTATATGTATCAGAGAGACATGTTGGAAAGACCATCTATCTGTATCACCTGTTAGTAGGTGCTAGCTAAATTAGTAGCCGCTAAATGGGTGCAGTGTGCATGGATTTTGTGAATTATTCTGACAGAGTGAGCCTGCAGAAATGTTGGAAATGGATCAGAAGGCCTTTCTCAGTATCTCCAGTCTTGTGAACAGCTAATGAACAGCTACTGGAAAAGATGCTTGATCAGAGTGAAGCTTTTGCAGTCGTTGGTGGTACCAGACCCCCTTAGCTCTGTCTGAGCAGTTTCAGTAAGCGTCCCAGGTGTGAGCTGAGTGTGTCCAGATCTTTGAAGCGGAGTTGGGGAGAATCAGGGTTCTAATGATGAGAAAACCACAAGAGTCTCAGAGTTGGAGATACAAGCAAGGCGTGGCAGGCCTGTGCATGCAGCTGGAGTGCTCCTGTGTAAACAGTATCATAGGGCTCAGAGTTCATGTTTAATTCTTGTGAAGAAAAGGGGGCCGGATTCTTTCAGGTGTCTTTGTACTCCGCGTTCCTTCGTCCAGATTCTCTTGTCACAATCTTAGTGACAATCTTAGTGACCTTACTCCGAGTATGATGCTTTTTTAGCATATATTTCTAGGGTTTGTAAAGTTGGGAGGCAAATGAAAAACTGCTCTAAGCCCAGAGAATATTTTATTTGGTTTTATAATGCATACACAAAAGGCATGTGAATATGAAACAAAAGTGTGCAGATATATCTGTGGGCTGAAGATGATGCTCCTGTCTTTGGTTTAAGGCACCATCTCCCTTCCTTCCTCACCATCACTGTCATTTCCCTCTTTCTCTGCTTCCATATGCCCTTAAGCTCACATCATGGAGAAATCCAATCAATGTGTAAGTATCCTTGCTGCAGCCAAGTAGATGACACAGCGTGCTTGTTCCTGAAAATGGATTTTGATTTTCAGGGCCAGCATTGAAGATGCTATGCTTTTGGGCACAAGGCTGTAACTGATTCAACACCATGCAGAGTTTTGCCTGAGAATAATCTTCCATTCTAACCCTAAGGTAGCTGCTTTGGTTTCAGCAGAAAATGGGTGTGTGGGTAGTAATGAGCCACTGGCATTGTTACTGCTGATTTGACTAACCCTGTGCAAGACTGGCTTAAACACGGACTTAAAAATGGTGTTGCTTGGTTTGCAGTCTTGTTTTCCCACTGCTGAAGCCCAGAGTGGTGTCTGCCTGCTGCAGTGCTGCCTCGAGAAAACCAGCTGTTAACCTTCCCTCATTCAAATGCTGAAAGGTTCAGTGCTTTCCCTTAGAGTAATGTCACTCTTTGTTCTTCTTTTGAAGCCTCTTCAAGTGTTTTGAATTGGCTTCATTTTCACGGACAAAATGCTTGTTGCTACCTGAAACTCTGGGTTTTTCAAACTATTTTAGACTAGGCAGAATGATTAGATATTTAATTTTAGCCCAGTTCATTCCCAATGTGCAGTCTTTCTTTCCCTGTCTGCCCTTTCACCTTCCTTGTCACCTCAGTAATTTTTGTTGCGTTGACCCTTTTCTGCTAAATCTGAGACAGTTAGAGATCTTAGCATTATTAAATTATGTGATAATTATTGGGATAAATATGCTCCTTAAATTATTGTGAAAATTCAGGGAAGTATGCCCATATGTGCCCTGCCTCCCATTCTTATGCTTTTGCTCTCCTGCTCTCAGGCTGTAGGATAAATCTGACTATTTTAGTAGACCAAAGTGGACTTAACGTTTTTCTTGAGGAAGCCGTTCTTTTTTTTTTTTTTTTTGAGTTCTGCTGCTGCTGTGTTTGCTCACTTCATGGTGTCAAAAGTTAATGAGGTGGTGTTTGCAGGTATTTTATATGTTTAATATGTAAAGAGCCTGCCTGTGAATAGATTTCTGAAAATGGAGGTGTAATCTAATTATAAAGGTGGCTTTTGTCCTGCAAACGTTGTGGAATGTGAGGTGCTGCTGTTTGGGCAGCAAGGCTCTTATTAATGTTACCAGAGGTACTGCATTGAGAACAAATACCTAAATATTGTAGCTGTTGTTATCATCAGCTACGAAAGATCAATTATTTTATCAGCTCATGTACCTTAAAGTAGAAAACTTCTTTTTTTGGAGTAGGGAAGAGTTTTGCTTTCAAAATTTGCCTAATTAAAAATCAAGGTTGCAGGTTCTGTGCTGAATTTCTGCCCTAGGCAAATCTTTCCTTTGAAGCTACAGCCGGCCCCTAAAGAAAGGACTTTGTTATGGTGCTGCTGGATACCTTCACAATGCTGTTTCAAACCCAATTTCTTATTCTTTAGAACCCTCTGTTATTTAGATTCATTCAGTTTAAAGATTCATCTTGAAAGCAGAGTGCATTAAGTAATAACTATGCCTCTGCAACCAATGGCTGTCTTTTATGTCTCTTCTATCCCCTCCCCTGGTCCCCCATCAAGGCACACTGTCAGTACTGGCACTGGCTGTGTGCAGTTCTTCCACAGCTGTCCGTGCATTTGAGCTTGTTGTTCAGTACACTGTTTGTTAAGCTTTATTATCAAATCTAATAAAATCACATACTCTCATCAGGGCCATGTGGTAAAATTATTTTTGGAGTTTCTGAGACAGATAACGTTTTATAGAAAATGGAAGTAATTCTATTAATTGTGAATATAGGGGTTTTTTGTGTCTCCCATGCTGTCCTGAGAAGTCCTAACTCTGGTGACTGTATGTTTTGGTGAAGCAACTTTGAAAATAAGCAGTGGAACCAAATTAATATTAGTAATTATTTATAAAGTGTGATTACTGCTTGTCTGCTTAATGAGTGAAAATGCCAAAAAGCAGAAATATGTAGAATATACGTCAACTTCACATGCATAATCTGCAGACCCAGAGCTGAATTCAAACAGGTTATGGCTAATTCTAATGAAATTTAATCAGGGGGTAGGAGGAATAGGCCCTTCTTATGGCAGCATGTGTGTTGCTGTGCATGAATAACAGATATAGCTAACTATGTCCTGTTGGTGTTTGTTAGGAACTTAAATTCAGCCTTTTGTTGTGAGGTGAGATTAAAGACTGTTGCAGATGTGAAACTGGGTTGACTGTAGCAGATGTTTTCTCTCCCCTGACTCTCAGGTGCACTCTGTCAAGCATCTTTAGATCATCTTATGGATTTGAATGAGTGGCTGTGTGTGCCTGAGAGGTGTGGGGGAAAGGGAGCTGGAGTGTACCTACAAACATAGTGGAATATAGCAGTGGCAAAAACATTGAAAATCTGACAGACTAATAGTAGTAACTATTCATACAAATAAACTTTTAAGAGCTGGTTTTATGTTTTGATAGCCTTTTAGTTTCTCAAGTGGCTTGCCAAGTCCTACAGAATCAAACCAACTACAGAGTTATTGTCGAAACTGAGTCCTTGGCTCACCATCTTCCTTTCCATACCTCTGTGGGATTATTCCTAAGTTACTGTCAGGTTTCAAGCCCCAAGTAGCAAAGATTGCTCAATTTTAAAACTCTGCAGTCTCTCTGCCAGATAGAAAGAGTCCTGCCCCTTCTTCCCTGCTCCCAAACACCTGCCACTTGTTTTCCTGAAATCGTTCCATTTACACAAATCTGAAAATTTCTGAGTATTTGTTGTTGTAACCCTTGGTTTCTCTCCAGCTTCCTTCTTGTTTGTCTCACTAAAATTTCTTTTGACTTGAGTGAGATTTGGTAGAGTAATGCAGATTTTGTCCTTGCCTTTAGAAAAAAGAAATTACATTGTTGAATGTTCTTCTGCAAGCTGTAGTATATGTCTTCTGACTTTCATAAAGAAATAAATTATTGAGATATTTTCTTCTAAGCCAAAATTATTTAAGTTTGTCTTCCTAACTGTTACTAAGTTGCTCAGTACATAATTTGTGCCAGGCAATTACTCTGGGATGCCAGTGGTATTTCATATTGTAAAATGCTTTCACTAGTAAAATCTGCCAGATATATTTTCAAGGTTAATATTTCACCATTTGTAATTTATTGGCCCGTTTTTAGTTTACTTTAAGAAGATGGACTTTCCTCCCTGTTAACAACCATCTCAAAGTGTTAAAAAATTCGAATTTGAATATGTGCAGCTTTCTTAGCATTTTCATTATTTAAAGCTGCACCATTTGTCTTGTAAGTACACTATTATTCCAAGTCATAGAATATACAGGCTGTAAGTTCCTTAGAATAATGGTTTGAAAGGAGGAATAATTGCAAACTGAAGATAATTCATATTGCACAGGTACAAGGATAAGGAATAATCACATTTTTCATACATATTAGCCAAATGTAATCTCTTTCTGTAACGACAGAGGGAGGACAAGTGAGGGTCTGGGTGGTGTAATCTGAAAAGTGACAAGAATAAATCTGTGTTAAGTAGATCTTTTAATCCTGGTAGCCTTGTGACAGCCGGCACAGCTGAGGAGAGCAGGAGGAATTGCACCCCTGCTCCTGCCCATCAGCACAGCTGTATCCTGAGGGCAGCCCAGCTGAGCTCCAGCCCCGCCTGAGGTTTTCTTGCAGTCCCAAATACTCGTGCCAGGGATCAGGTGGATGACTTGTCTCGTTCCTTGTCATCTGTCACTGCAGCATTTTCCAGCTGGTGGGGTAAACACAAGGAAAAAAAATCCTAGATGATCATCTGATACATATTCAAGTTTCTAGGACTTTTGCTGAAGTATCTCTTCTATAATAAGGGTACGTTTGTTTAGCAGATAAGGACCAGAGTTAATTGGTGCCCCACTAGTGACAGTATTTACATGATGTGTTTTCAGGGTAAAGCAGTAATTTAATAACAAAATGGAGCCAGTTTTAAAGTAATCCCTTAGCTGTGGTTTGTCTTGGAAACCTTTCTGCTGTCTGGTACTGCAATAAGAGATCTTATTCCATTTTCTTTGATCAGGCACAAGCCATTTTTCGCTTGTGTTAGTGAACTTAAAGTCACATTTTTGTAAGCAAATGTGTTGACATCTTTGTTTTGATTACTGTTATAAGCTGCTCCTGTAAATAAATGCACAGGTATATTCTGTGCTATGTCCTGGAAGAACAGAAACCAGGGAAAAAAATCAGCATTGAGATGCTGGGCACAGGAGAAGGGAGGGGGGAAGAGAAAATCCCAGGGAAGGAAGGGGGACTGGGGAAGGAAATGTCTGGAGTGTGGCGGGAGTTGAAGCCCCCCGCAGGAGAGCAGCGCGGTCGGAGCAGCCCCAGCCCTCGCTTCCCCCAGTTCAGTCCCCCGTGACCTTGGCTGGGGGCTCGTGGGGTGGCTGCTGGTTCACCACGTTCTTTTTTCCTGGTGCCTTGCCTGTTGCCTGCCCCTGGGTCTGTGCTCCCCCTTATGCTGACTTCTGCAGTATTCCTTCTGTCTCTTATCTCAGGGCTTTGATGCATATGTTCTGAAGGTGGCCACCGTGACTTTGGGTGGCAGCAGATGGTAAACCTTCAGGCTGCCACCGGCTATACTGGTGTTAAGTTGGAAACTTAACGTTTGATGAAGAATCAGTAGTGCATATGAAAGAGCTTTTACTGCAGAAATATCTTTTAATTAAAAAAAAATTAGCATACCGAAACACTTGCTAATTTCTGTGCATTTAAAGGATCTTAAAATTAACTGTTTTCTTAAAGCTAGACTATGGTTATTTACCAAGAAGGTTTTATTTTATTTTTCTCCAATTAATTTTACCTACTATATTGAATTGAATTGAATTTATTTTCCTCTAAGCTGTTGGATACACTGTAAATCAAATCTAAGAAGCTAATTTTTTTAAGTAGCTGCTGTCAGCATCAGAATTAACTCTTGACTTCAGAAAGGAAAAAAAACCTCACGAGTAAGAAATTCTATTTGGCATCATGGAGGGGTATCACTATGTGCACTTTACTGAGATGCTGTCATACAGTTTTTCAGGATGTTCCTGAGAGCTCCAGTGCTTGTACAAAATTAGGATGTCTGTGCTGCTGAAGACACTTATTTACATTAGATATTTATTTGTGGTAATTGCTATTTGTGTGTCAGTGTTTTTGGCTGTGTTGAGGTTGTCATCAGTGCAAAAAAATAGAGAAAGAACGAGTAAGCAACAGAGCCGTAAGAGCCAGCATGATATGTGGACCTTGACTCTGTTCATCCATTAGTATTACAAATAGGATTTTGCCTTGTCTCCTTTTGTGTCACAGTCTAGTTGCTCAGTGCCCAGGAGTGCCCTGCTGTGCCTTCGTCTCCCTCCTCTCTGAGACAGGATGCTGAATGTTCCAGCCAACAGCTCATTGTTAGGAGATGTGAAATACTACAACTTACATGGTCAAAGAGGTTCTGTCAGCTCATGTGAGCTAGAAGCAGCCTAGGCTAATGCCAGATCCTCTGTGTGATCTGCTCTGGGGACTAGTAGAGTTCTGTCCTAGGGAATGCTCTGCAGAATCCTGTTTTGTCCCATCGTGCCTTTAGGGAGTGGACTTGTCACTTTGCATTTTAAAAAGGAATCTTAGAATTGCAAAAACAGAGAAGTGTGAAGGAATGCAAATAGGAGACTTAGTGTACTGCTGTCTATAAGTTGGCTGTTAAGCATGAGGTGAGGAGAATAAGTTGTCACCTGGGTGAGTTGTGCCCTTCTGCAGCAGTGTTGTAATGCATCCAAGAGCTGCTGACCTTTCTCTGCTCTGAGTGAGTGATAAAAAGTCAGGCAAATATACTTGTGACTCTCCCTTTCCTAGACTCTTCCTGAAATTGCTTTCTGATAGTGACTTACTCATTGATGTTGTCCTGTAGTTATTTGGGAGAATGTGGTTAAACCACATCTTTGTAATAATGCATGCAGGCTGTTTTCCCTTGAAATAAGTTTTTGACTTGGTGGGCCCATGTAAAGTCTGCAATCTGCCAGAGTCAAATGGACCATCACTACATAAATTTCTGAAGTTACTTCCAAGGCTCTTCCTGGGCTTATTCTGTTTACTTTTGAAGTAAACAGTCTTGCCAAAGGTTGGTACTGAATCAACAAAGAAATAATTGTTCCTAAAATTAAGTGGACCTGTAAATGAGGTGTTAGTCATTCAGGGCAGGTAGGATTCATGATGGGAAGCAAAAAGGAGCTGGTTAGTTGAGCTGGATAGTCCATGGAGGCAGTGAATCTCAGAGGCTTAGGGATATTAGCTGTTGTCACTGCAGGTATAAAACTGTAGCTGCTGCTTTCCTGTTGATGCTACAGTCTAAGAGCAGATGAAGTTACCCTACAGGGACCCGCTGCCTGCTTTATTGGCGTTGGTGGTCGTGGTTCTGTACCTCAACTGATGGGGCAAGGGCTCAGTAATCTCTTCTGTTGCACCATATGCTAATACAGTCCTGATAAGCAAGTGTGAAAAATGAAAGGGAGGAATACATTAATTGTATTTGTGCAATAAGGTATGCTATCAAAGGTAATTATTTCATGACAGTTTTAGTTATAGCGGTTGTTTTATCATGGAATAAAAGATGGCTTTAGGAGCCTTTTATTGGAAAGACAATTGTATCAAATTAGTACCAAATTAGATTTTTGTCTTTATAAAGGTGAGCAAACCCATGAGCAGTTTTTAAATTGGTGTCTTCTACTCTACAAATGAACAAATCCTGTTTGAGGGTTAAAGAAGCTATTATTCTGTCCTTTATGCTGACAGCTTCATTACTGATTGGCCTACTGTTGGTATTAAAAAAATGTTTGGCTCCTTATGATCTTTGTGCATGCAACTATAATATTAATACAGACCACGGAAGTGTTCATTAAGAAATGACTTTAAATGAGGTTGATGCTTGTAAATCTGGAGAGATACAGATGTTAAATGCTGCCATTCCTTTTCACATACAGCCGTATGGCTAATAATTTCCAAGTGGCTAAAGCTCTTGTTAGCAAGAGTGCTGGTGTGTTAAGAATGGCCCTATAAATAACTTTAAGAACTGAAGTTGAAGGTGCTTCTTTTAAAGACTATTGTTAACTAAACATTATTGCCAAACAGATGGAAAGCATTCACCAGCCTGATGTTTTTAGGTCTAATTATATTATCGCCAGTCCTGTACGGCTCAGTTGAAGAGGTGTATCCAGAGGCCAATTTATAATCATTTAGCCAACACCTGTTTGGGAGATATTGACAGTCAAAGGGCACATTAAAAAAAAAAAAAAATCACATATGTTCTCGTATTTATTGCCTCAATGTGAACAGTGTCTAGTTGCAAACAAACTTGGGAGAACAGGAAGGAGAGTGATTGTAAACACATAGATGTTTCCAAACCATTTTTATCTTCTTTTGGCACTTCTTGTAAAGTGGCTTTTATTTTTCTTGTTCTGTTGATTTTCTTTGGTTGGTCGGTGTGGTTTTGGGTTTTTCTTTAATTTTGATTTTACGCCTTTTGGTTAAACAAGGATAACAAAACCAGTTTTACAGTTGTTATTTACTGAGTTGGTTTCCAACTCAGTTGTTTCTGGAAGCCCTGTGTAAGAGACCTAAAAAGTTGTTTGGCAAAATCAATAGTCTGGCAATATTTGCCTTTCCTTACCATGCCCTTGATGTGGAAACTGTGTGTCATTCCTTTGTCAAAAAAATCTCAGTAGCATCAACTTCTGCTGATATTTTTCCCCCGAAGATACAGAAAAACTTTTAAAATTGTCTGCAACCCTAGTAAAAGAGGAGGTCTTTGAAATGAGGGACAGTCTGTGACTTTATTTATTTTGGTGAAGTATGTTGAGAGAGAAATGATTAGTGAAGACTTCAGTTCTCCTTTCTGATGTTTGAGATGCAGTGGGGAGAGAAGCAGGCTTTGAATGCTGCCATCCATAGACAGCAGGGCACGGCTGTGTGGTGTTCTCCTTTTGCCACCTGATGAAGCCGTGTTGCTCCTGAAGTGTCATTCCTCTGTAAGAAGTCTTTTTGGATGCAAGCTGACTTGATCTTCCCTGCACCTTGTCTGTTCACTTGGAGTTGCTGCATCTTGTCTAAAATGACCCAGTGTTAGGTAGCCCCAGTGCCAGCATGGGAAAGAAGCCCTTTAGGAGTTTGGTTTTGCAGCCTAAATATTGTGGTGTAGCTGTATGTGAATGTTTGTACTGGAAGCTTACAATGTCTGCTGTAAATAAACAATGAGGGCACGCTCCTGTTCCTAGAGGAGGGTTGGCTTGTGCTTGTGCTGCTCGTGTGGCTGTCCTGCAGCTGGTGCTTTTCAAGCACATCTCTGTTCTTAAGGTTGGAAAAGACTTAATTCCTGAGCAGGATGACATGAAGGTGGAGGGTTCCAGCTTTCTAAAGATGCAGTTTCCTACATGTATGTACACATGTATCTTTTTGTTTTGTTTTCAACACATAAACAAATGGAGCTTGCTATTTAGTGCTTCTCTCATTGCTGAGTTTAAAGTGCTTTCAGCAGAGATGATGCACTGCTAACAGACTTGCTCTTGGCAGCTGTAGGTGTTCTTCTCTCTGCAGCAAACCCATCCACACTTTTCTCTCTAAATAAATCCTCTTTTTTGTTGTTACTCTAATTTTAGATATCTATATCCTCTGTCATTTCTTTGCTAGTACAAGAAACGAAAATGGGTGTCAAGTCTTTGTGCTGCAGGAGTTTAATTTTTAAATTGATTATATCACTTTCATTGTAAGAATATTCAACATTAGATTTAAGTACTATGTTTTGTTAGCTTACTTGTCTGAATCTTAAATAAATTCTTACTTTTTGCTTAGGTTTTGCTTGTAATGGACACTAGAACGCAGCAGACTTTTATATTGAAGGTGAGTAAATATTTTATTATTCGTTAATAATCTTTTATTATATGGTCTCCTAAATTACACCACCACACAAAGATCAATTTGTATGTAATTTATAGAGGTATCCCTGCAATATATTGTTATTATGGTAATACATATTAAGTGCCCTGGAATTCTTTTTGTCAGTGTTTGACTGCATTCCTTTCCTTTCTCTTTAACATCCCTAGTGCTCAGATGTGCTGATTTAGTCACCTGAGATGCCTCTGGTTATTGATGCCAACACCTTTGCAGGCTTTGGTAAAGAATCACACATTCAATGTGCTGCTTAAAACATCTATAAAGCCATGGTGGCTCAGAATTTTTGAAGGTGAAAATTCTCCTTAATCCAAGCATGTCCACTGCATTTTGTGTTTGGTCTTTTTTAGCTGAGGAATATCCTGCTGGCTGAAGTGGGTTCTGGATGAAATGAAATTAAATTCTTCAAATTTGTTTCCTTATGTTTTACATCAGTAGTCTGAGATAACTGAGTTTAATGTTACTAACCCATTACATTTATGAAGTTATTTGGCCAGAATAAAATTTTTTGCATTACTCTTTTATGTTTCAGAAAGTGTTCAGATCAAGACCCCAATATGCTCAGAGGGTCTGTGATGCTGAGAATTGGTTTAGTTATGAGTATTGTTTTTGTGGCCATTTACTTCAGTCTCCCCTTGACATGAATTCCACTGCTTATGGCAGGAGGGATGGGAAAAAAGCTGTGTCCCAAACATAAAGCTTTAATTACTTTTTAACATTTTGTAATTTTGCTTCAGATCCAGCTTACAACCCCCTTAACTTTGTGCATCCGCCTTTGAAATTGTATGTGCAGGACAAAGCAAACCTGTTTGTTTCTCATAAAGGTTTATTTGTGAATATTGTATATTAGAACCTCACATTATCTACTGGCAGATAGGGTAACATTGAATTTCCCATGTAACTGCCTATGTTTATCAATATTGTAATAGGTCACACTATTGACATAATTTTTTTTCTCTTTCTCTCTCCCCTCCCTTCCACCCTCCCACATCAATTTTTTCACTTCTGGCAACTTCATCCCTGTGCTACCTCCCAAAAATCATTGCCTCTCAAGGAGACTAATCCTTTCCTTTCCTTTTTATTGAGGTGGTTGCTGTCTTTAGTAAAGTAAAATGGAAATGTGATGATTACCTGTGAGGCTAAGGTGTCCTTTTGTCTTTAAGACGAATTGAATTTTTTTAATAGTAGTGTCTTTTGGTCACACGCAAAAATAAAATTTTAAAAAAAGGTCACAGGGAAATAACTGAGTGTCATCCTGATGACTTAGTTTGAGAGAGATTCTAATAAAAACATTGACCCATGTAATTGATTTTAATGGCAGCTTTGTGCCATCTTCTGTTCTCTGGAAACGCGCCAGATGCCATCAGCACAGCCTCGGGGGACCGAGGGGCATAGAGCAGCAGATGAGTGGTTTCTCTGAAGCCCAGAGTAACTCGGATAGATTAGTTTGGTTGATAAACACAGAGCACAGCAGGCTCCAAAGGCAACTGAGGGTACAACTGACCTTTTTGTTCTCTGTCAGGGTCTAAGGAAAAGTAGTGAGTGCAGCAGGAGCAGAACGACCATCATCCCCCGCTGCGTGCCCAACATGGTGTGTCTGCACAAGTACATCATCTCCGAGGAGTCTGTCTTCCTCGTGCTGCAGCATGCAGAAGGTTTGTCTCTCTTTTAAGCATATTGTTGAAAAGAGTCAAAGTTTTTCAGTTTTAATCGATGGTGCACTTCATTGTCAAATTAATCTCTCATACATCCAGTTAAAATATTTTTAGTGTGCCAGGGAGATGTCATGTAAGACACCCCACTCGGTTCCTCTGTCCCTCCCCCTTTTCCCCTCTCATTCTGTGCTGGATCTGATTCCTGCTTCAAATGGTCTCAAATCCTGATGGGTTACTTGAATTGTAGCAGTATTGAAAGCTTCCAACTGTTTATTTTCTACAGGAGAGGGAGTGCTTAGACTGTAACAACTATCTGCATCATTTACAGTTATCTCTCAGAAATAAAGTCTTTGGCTACTTTCGTAAACTTTGACTAGTAAGTCCTTTTAGCATCTTGTAGCTAAAATGACAAGTATTTGCACAAGAATTTAATAGCTCTGCTAAAAACCATGAATATTTTCCTCTTGGTTAATATTGCACTGATGTGGCTTTTTAAGAAAATAGCTAGTGGCATCACACAGGAGTTCAAAGCAGAACCACAGAGTTGTGCCTTCAAACTATTTATAAAATTCCTGTTAAATGTACAGGGAACAGGTGGCACAAAATAATTACATTTTGATTTTTTTGTCTAACACCTGGATTTAAATATTCCCTAAACGTAATTACCCATATTTGTTTAGAATGAGTGCAGAATATAAATTTTGGGATTGCTAATAGTTCTTTTTTTTTTTAGGAAATGTTAATAACTCAGACAGAATGGATAATATAAAGGAACTAAGCTGACTGATAGAGAAGATGATTTTATTACATGGAATATTATTTCTATTTTTCCCTAATAGCTTAAATTTTGACTTTTTCATGAACAATTTGTCATACGAGGCCAGTTAAAGTTAGCTTTGCAACAGAAACGAATGTTTTTGCAATGAGTGACTTGGTTTTGCCATGAGCACTGATGCAGGAAGAAAAGCCTCACATTACAATGGTGATCTTGGGAGTTTACAGTGCTGCTCTGTACAGTGCAACACTTTTTCTTGAGGCGTATATATAATGATACACCAAATAACTGTGAGAGTTCACCTGAGCTGTGATCTCCACATAAGCTGTTACATTTTGTTCAGAGAAAAAGTATTTTTAAAAACCCACAACCAAGGAAACCCAAATGAAACAAAAAACCTCACCCACAGCCTTTGTCAGATACCAGCTGCCCTTCAGGCTAGCATAATTACATAATTTGAAAAACTCTTCCTAATGTCTTTGCAGTTTATGAAGTCCTACAGTTTTGCTCTTCTCTTTAGGAAGAATGTTCTTCCTTGAGACAGATGGAAAAGTGAGTGGAGAAGTAGTGGAATTACATGAGAGAAGTGGTCAGATGTAAGAACAAAAATTTTAAGGAAGATGTAATATGAGCAGATGACAAAGATAATCTTCTGGAAGTGTTAATTTTATAGTGATAACAGTGAGACAAATAGAGACATTGTATGATCAGAGCTTTTTGTTTTCATGAACTTACTGTCTGGTAATGCACATGAACATGCAAAGGAGGAGGAAGAGTGTTAGGTTCTGTTGTAAAGAGGGGTAGCTGGGGTACACAGTGATGAGTAAATTCCCTGAGAATGTATTCAGTAAGTGTATTGCAGGTGTAGGGCCTGATCCCAAATCCCAAACTGGGGCAATGGCCACTGTACCCTACCCTGCTATGAGACTGGTGCTGGAAGGTGATTCAGGAGGAAAGCTTCTAACTGTGTGTGAATAAAGGACAAATAAAAATAGGGCTAAAATTATGCTGCACTATATGCAGACTAGTCTTGCTCACCCCACTGATGATGGTCTTAATAAGATCAGTCTTATGTTAGTAGTACTCATTCTTAAATTACAAGGATAATAACACCATGAGTCCCTATAGACAAACCTATCTTAAAATTTTGTTCATCTCAGACCAGATATGAATAGAGAAGGTACTTGCAGTTGATGTTGGGAAAAGATCAAAATTTCTAAGACAATAGTAACAATAATAATAATAACAATAATAATAATAATAGTCATCTCTTGAAATTTTATTTCATGACTTATGTATGCTCTAAATAGTCATACTTCAAGTAATTCTATTCCAATAAGGAAGAAGGTTGTGCCTGTCAAATTTGTAAGTGGTGCTGATTTATGATGTTAGGTATGTTAGCTACATCATTGTGAGCTTGAAGGGTGGAATATTAATTTAAATGGGCAGCAGCTTGTATTGTAGCAAATTCAGAGGTTTTAATGCTATGAATGGACAGTATATATTTGCTAAGCTGCTCACTGTTTCCTGTTTATAGTAGATTTTAACTGTATTATTTAGGTGCAGCACTGTGGGGTTTTGTATAAAATTCTGCAAGCTTGACCACAGATTCAAGAAGACTTTGGTTGGTTGGTTGGTTGTTTTGGTAAATTATGACAGTGTTACATGCCTGGAATTAGTGAGTGAGGTCTTGGGTTCTCTTAGAGATTTTTCTCCTGGCTGCAGTGAGAGACTTCAAGGATGCATCAGAAGCACAAAAGTCCATAAAGTTATCTTGTAGCTTTGTTGGAAAGCTCTTGGCAAGTTCTAGTGTGGGAGAGAGCCAATCTGATGTTAATAAGGCCTTGCTTCTTCCTGGCACTACTAACTACAGAAATTTTAGAAACAGATGCTTCAAAAATAGGCTGGGGGGCTTCCATGGGACATCAAAGTTTAAGTGGCTGTTAGAAGCTGTCAAATCTCTTTAAGCATAAACAAGCTGGAGTTCCTATCAATCTGGAGAGCACTCAAGAAACTTCCTGCTGAAGAGGCCTGCTGCACACAGCAATTGATAGACAACACCACGGTAGCACTCTGGCTTGCAAAGCTGGGGATTTGTTGTTAGGAGAGGAGATAATGCTAGCTGTAAATATTTGACAGCAATCAGCAAATGTAGGGAAGGTGATACACTCCTTGGCAAGTGACTTTTTCAGGAGGCCGCTTTGGAATAATAGCTTTTGCTCCAAGTGCATTGGGAAGTGGGAGCTTTGCCTAAACTAGCAAACTTTGCAGCAGAGATTCACCAGCAGCACTGGAAATACAGGGCTGCAGATACAGGACTGGTGCCTGTGACTACTGTCATGTTAGAGATTAGGCAGGAGGTCAGCTTCCCGTTCCTGTGGAGCTGCATGGCTGCTGCTGGGATGCTGTGCAGTGTTGTTGTTGTACCATGGCAGTGCCTGTGTGTCTGCTTTGCTTTTGGCCTAGGAACTGTGCAAACCTGATTTTTTGTAGCCATTGTATTAACACGGTGAAGTTTACCAGTAGGCATGTCTCTGCTCAAAAGGAGGACAGTGATTCTCTGAAAATCATGAAATTGTTCCTTTTCCAGCAAGGAAGGCTATTAATTCTCATGGTTTAGGGTTGGAAGTTCTGGCCATACGCAAATCCTTATGCAGTGATGTAGAGAGTTGGGCCCAGTTTTGGAGAATTGTTCAAGCATATGTCTTTCAGTACTCTGTTTTTCTTCCCTATCACATTACAATTATTTGGAAGCCTGGATTGTTCACTTGGACTTTGTTTGGGATTTCCTAAATACTGTGATTGCTGCATTCTTAGCTGCATTTCAGTTCTGTGAGAATTGTAGTACTTAATAATAATAATAATCTCATGGGCCAAGCTAGCAGAAGCTATTGATTTATTTTGGAATATGTCTCCTTAGTCAGCTAGTCTTTCAGGATGTGAAGCTGAAATGGGAAGTGTCTGAGTACTGGGTGAAGGAAAAATCCAACTGGTCATGAATTTTTCTTGTCAGCTGGAACAAAAACATGTTTGGGAGTATAAATTTGCTGATCTGTTATGTTTCATTTTATCCTGTCATGAATACTATATAGTCTGTATTTTCTTTTCGGTGTTCCTACATCAAGTGCTATTAATAAAAAACCTGCAGAAATGTTTGAAAGAATATGAAAGATTCCTAGTCAGCTTAATTACTTGGTCACTTTATGCTGAATTTCTTGTTGATTATTTTGGACACTAACTTTATAGATTCTGCTTCTAGAAGCAGAGATATAAGCTCCAGAATGCTGGAAATGTGGTTAAGTATGACACTGCTAATAAGAAATTTTTCATTGAATAACTGCAGAAGAATGTGGAACATGATGATTTTCATGTGCTTATAAAACCAGAAAGATTGAACTAGGCTGGCTTGTAGAATCAGTTCATGGTAGAAGAAAACAGACTCAATATTTATGTTAATAATATGATTCTGAAATTGTATTAAACGCTATCCAACTTTAGCTTAATACTGTAGCTTTTATAGTTATTTAGTCTGTTGGACTATTTGACAGTGACTAAAGCTTACTTGTTTGGATTGATTTCTGTAATTTTAGTTTTTATAGATTCCTGATACTATATTAGCATGGCTTGCTAATGGGTTTTCTTGATCTTACACAACACATGGGGAGGGGGGGAAAGATTATTAGTATGTCATTCATAAAGGCATAATTACATACGCAGATACAAATATCACTTTTGTTTGACCCTGGATTGGACGTTTTCAAAAAGGAATAAAATTATTGTTTTTCACTATAGAACACAATTATTGCATGGCATTTATTTACGTATTTCCACTTGACCAGGAGGCCAGTCTTGAAATATTTGTATGTTAACATATTTCGACATAATTTTGTTTTGTTTTGTTTACTTGTGTTTAACTCTTAAGCTGAAGTTGCAGTAAGTAGTCATTTCCACTGTGTTTTTTTAAGTAAAAGTCATTAATAATGAACAACTTCTTTTTGAAAACTGAAGATAATAGATTTGGAAAAACAAATGAGTTGTTGCAGTTCTCTCTGTTTGCACCAGTGGACAGTGATGAATTCCTGAACACTATAAAAATAAAGAGATTTCTCTTTTTTGTCTTTTGCAACTTTTATGTTTACTGAGCCTCTCAAATCTGCCAGTGATTTTTCTGTGGATTTTTGAAGTATTGATCCCAATATGTCTCTTTTTCCTTCCTTAATCTTTCTTGGATCTCCCTTCTTAACCTGCAGTAAACCCAGTAGAAGCCCAAACCTAGTGGAGGCTGCATGAAATCTTAACATGAAGTGAGATGGAGGGAAACAGAAGACAGGAGTTGTCCTGAGAGCAGCTTGATGTGTCTATAGGTGAAAAACTTAAGTCATGCAAGGAGAATTCTTGCATTTTGCCTATAGCTAGGCAGCCCAGCCCCTTCCTATCTTAGTATAGGGGTACAGAACATTTGGGTCGGTAAGAGCTGTTCAGGTGTCACATGTAAAAACACACTTGGTGGCCAGTAATGACTCAGGAAAAAGAGATGTGACAAAAGATCACAGGAAGAAGTTTTTTAACTTTCTGCCTCCCTGGGTCAAAATTCAAGGCAGGCCTCTGTTAGAAAGACTTTTTTTTACAACTTTCTTCAGAGGAAGCACTGAAGGTGCTCATACTTGCATTAAAGCCGTGCCTGGAGGCTGAGGTGGTGTGCCAGGCGCTTCCCAAAGCTCCAGAAATCTTGTGTGAGTCAGACCATGGGTCATGGTCTGTGAACAGACTTTGACACCTGAGACTTGTGTTTTCATAAGAAATTTGTAAAGCACAAAAAATAAGCACTAGTATTATGTAGAGGAAAATATTTAGCTTGTACTGATTAATCTTAATGCAGGTGGGATGGGGAGACTATATAATTTTTTTTATTAAATAATGTGTTTTATTAAAAGCAGTAAGGGTGTGGTTCTCAAATTAGATTTTATTGTTTGGTATGAAATGGACCTGAATAACTCCATGACTAATTAATAAATTGGGCAATGTTATTTTATTATAGTACCTGAAGTAATTTAATTGAAATTTTAAAGGAAAATAATTACTATGAATGAAAGTGTGAAAAAGAGGATAAACTCTTTCACACATATGTAAAACCTATGTTTGCTCTTGCTCTCTTTCTCATTCTCTTTACTGTTTTTTTCTCTCCCTGCCGTTTTATAGCAGAAATATGAATGAACGTAGAAGTATAACAAAAAAGAACCACTGGTGATTATGGGATGGGCAACTTTTATTTCCACCAGATCAGCTGGAGACCAGTAATCCTGAAGTGCTGTGCAGGGCTCAGAGGGCAGGGTGCCTCTGTCCTGCTGCGCTGCTGTGTGACATGTTGTGTTTGAAGCAAGTGGCCTCACCTGAAGAGCCTGCAGGGGCTCCCTGCATCTCACAGGGATGAAATCCTGCTGGTGAGGCAGCTCTGGCAGGGCCAGGGCCCTCTGTGTCACCAGCACAGGGCCTGGGGTCACTTGTGCCCAGGCAGGCTCAGGGTCAGCCACTGCCCTGCCTCACCAGGCTGAGGGGCTGCTGCTCTGCTGGGAGGGACTCAGGGGCTGTGCCTTGCTGCTGTGGCAGGGCAAACTTTGGGGTGCATATTTTGAATGCACCTCTGGGTAAGAATTTGAAGTGCTTATGCCATGTTTTGGTCAGTATAGCAGTTACTGTTCCTCTCTCTGTAAGCACTGCTTCCCTTTGCTCCTCTTGGTTTACCTTGCATCCTTTCTCATCGCATTCTAGAAGGTACCAAGGGTTATCTTGACCTGGTGCTAACTCTGTACTTATGGCAGAAACTATGTGGATTAACAGACCTAAATTTTTGTTTTTACCATTGGAGTCAAGCTGTTAGAATTCTCTCTTAGTGTTTTTAATATACTTTCACCATAAGCAGTAAGATATTTTTTGTCCCCTTGAAAAACAAGTCTTGTCTTAGCCAGGGGGATGGAGGGCAGGAAAATTTCACATTATATTATTCAAATTAATTTTTTAAAGTGTCAAGGTTTTTCTGTCTTTGATAAGTTTTATTTGAAATACCTGGGAGTATAGAAAATCTGTTCCTAGGCAATGATAAATAGTTTCTTTTTTTATTGTACTTTTTAAAGGCATTTTACCTGATAAAGAGTGTTAAAAAACCCCCAAACTATTAAAGACTGTATTTTGGAAAAATATAAAACTCTGTTTCATCCAAATAAGTAAAAAAAAACCCAACAAGAAAACCCACCAAGTTTGCAGATGCCCAGTGGGATGGTTACTTAGTTTTTTCTTTTACAAAGATTTTGTTCAAACTCCTGCATTTTCCAGTATTTCTGTTCAGTCTTTTAAGTTGAAATGTCTTGACACTGCATTTCTCCCTGAGTTATCAAAGGAGACTTTCTAGCTTTAAGCCAAATTCTTTGGCATATATAAGAGGTAGAATAGCTTCCTGATTTATTTTGCTGAAAAAAGGTTTTGAAATATGTGAGCTTTTTTTAATATGTGCACCATTTGGAAACATGAAGACTCCTGGTTTGTATTTTTTAAGTGTACCTTATTTTTGGAGATATAACTTTCTTAGATGCTGTGAAGGAGCTATTTGCCTGTGTAACTTAAAGTATTGATAAATCTTTGTGTGGTGCTGCAAAGCATAAAAAATTTTTTTTGAATTTTGAAGTTAATGGAAGAAATATATCAATATTTAACTAAGACCCCCCAACTTCTTCAAAGACAGGCACAGACTCTTATAATACCCTAATTTAATATGGTAATTTTCCTTACTGAACCTGCTGTTTAGTATTCAGTCCATTTCCACTAAAGTTACTGAGGAGTTTAGAGCTGTGATACAGAATTATTCAGTGTAGGCAGAAGTGGTGATGAGCATTAAACAATTGATCTTCCCTAGTTTTTACTTCTTTTGAGGCAGCAGGTGGATAGTAGCGACCAGTGTGCAACTTGAGAGGTACTCTGAAATGAGACTTTGCTGAAGTTTAAAAACAAAAAAACAGCAGCTTAATCTCAGATGCAGCTCTTTAAATATTTATGTAATAATACAAATCTACATGAAAAGCAAGTTGTTGTCCCCGTAATTATTCCCTGCTGAGGTAGTGGATCCAAATAACTCTGTGGACATAAGGATATAGTAAATCATGACAGTGAGTGTATCTTCCTGTCATTAAAAAAATTTATATTCTGACTGAAATTAAGAGATCTTCTCCCTTTTTTCCTTTTTTCTTTTTTTTTTTTTCAGGAGGGAAACTGTGGTCTTATGTCAGTAAGTTCCTAAACAGAAGTCCTGAAGAAAGTTTTGAAATTCCTGAATCCAGAACACCCAGTTCAACTAAAATTTACCTGGAGCGACCAACACCTAGTCCTAAAGAAACTGGTAGCAGCACTGATTCCAGAGAAAGCTATGGGGAGAGCATGCTGAAGGTGGTCCCACTGAGGAGCAGCCTGACACCAAGCTCTCAGGATGACAGCAGCAACCAGGAAGATGGTCAGGAGAGTTCCAAGTGGATGGACTCGGCATCCAGCTCAGAAGAAGAGTGCACCACTAGTTATTTAACGTTGTGCAATGAATATGGGCAGGAAAAAATTGACTCTGGCTCCCTAAATGAGGAACCAGTGGCTAAAGCGGAGAGTGGAGGGCTGCATACCAAAGAGAGGAGTTCCTTGCAGAAGTGCAGTGTTGTTGGCAGTGACAGCTTCACTTCCCAAATTGCACCTCAGGAACGAAAGCTGTTCATCGACGATGCCGAGTCGGAAATAGCCAGCCCTACTAGGATATTGGACTCGTTAACTAGATCCAAGAACAGCCCCATGGAGCTCTTCAGGATAGACAGCAAAGACAGCACTAGTGAGCTCCTGGGGCTTGAGTTTGGAGAAAAATTATATAACCTGAAATCAGAGCCTTTAAAGCCATTGTTTTCTGTCCCAGATCATGACAGAAGCTTGGATGCCCTGGAGAGCAAAATGGGTGTGAAAGCTCATGACACCGTGAGTAGGGGTTCAAATGACTCTGTGCCAGTCATCTCCTTTAAAGATGCTGCTTTTGATGATGTGAGTAGCATTGATGAAGGAAGGCCTGATCTCCTAATAAACTTACCAGGCATGTCTGATGAAACAGAGGAGCCAGCTGTGTCAAGGCAAACAAAGTTTACAAAATCTGATAGGGACCTGTCAGAAGTAAAGTTGTTAGAAACACCTGATGTCTTGCAATTAAATAGTTCTGCAGAGCCATGCAAAGCATTTGATCAAGAGCCAAATCATGTGGCACCAGAAGTGGGCCATCCAGCCCACAAGGAAGCAAATGAACAAAGCGGTGTCACTCAGGGAGCTCTTGGGACCCTCTTTACATCTGACCAAGAGGTAGGTGCTTCAGAAGACGGGGCTCTGTTCCAAGAGCTTGGGGCCTGCTCCTTAACCACGACGAGCACAGAAGGAAGTTCCTGTGTTTCCAACCCGCTCTCAGGTGCTCAGGAGGTTGGCTTGGACACGGACGTGCTAAAAAATGAAGGAGTGACGCTGTTTTCCAATCAAACTGAAGACAACAGGAAAGAGGAGACAGACACTGTGTCACCAGCAGCTGAAAGTAAAAAGACTGCACCAAAGAAGGAAGACAAAATAGCAGGAGCAGGGCAGAAGGAAATACATCAGTTTTTTCAGGACCTTGACGAAAGATTAGCGCTAACCTCCAGGTTTAATATCCCAGAGGATTGCATTCAAAGATGGGCAGCTGAAATGGTGGTAGCCCTTGATGCTTTACATAGAGAAGGAATTGTGTGCCGCGATTTGAACCCAAACAACATCTTATTGAATGATAGAGGTCAGGAACTTTTGCAAATGCATTTCTTTTTATTCGCTGTTGCTTCCAATTAACTGAGTAGGCGTTTTATCTTGTAATTAGTATCTTCATTTCCTGTCTAGAGCTTCATTATCAGTGCAGCAAATTCACCCCCAGTAATAGCTTCTAGTACTTAATGATGCCATTATTCTTAATGATACTGTTTTTAGCTACAAAAGGAGTAATTACAGTTCACTTCTGCAGAAAATGGAAGGGAAAAATGTTTTGATTTCTCCTGTCGTTTTGTTTTTAGGACACATTCAGCTAACGTATTTTAGCAGGTGGAGGGAGGTTGAAGATTCCTGTGACAACGATGCCATAGAGAGAATGTACTGTGCCCCAGGTTAGAGCAATCACCTACAATGTTTCACTTGGAAAGTAGATTAGCAGCTTTCATTTTCTCATGTAGTCTCTGTAGCATACAGCTTGAGATCATGCAATATCTGAGTTTTCTTTGCTTCTTTTCCTTAATGTCTTAAAAAGCCACAGGGCTCATAACATATTGTTGAATGGTGGTGGTGTTTGTTATGTCATTTCCATAACGTGTAATTGTACTGAATGTCTTGTTTAAATTGTACTGAATGTCTTGTTTAAACAAGTTAGGAATATTCTGTTTTCTTCCAGTTATTTCCTGTGTGTGAGTACACCTTGGTAAATGAAAAGAGCAAATCAGACTGGAAAGGTGACACTAAGACCCTTAAAAATACAAAAATTTATACATGCAAAAGATATGGGTGGTGGTGGGAGAGCCGCAGAGGTTTGAAAAATACAACCCTAATAGGCTCAGAGATGCCTCTGACATTTTTGATGAGCTACAGTGGGCTTTGAAATAGTTTAGAGAGCTCTTTCCTTAGAACCGCTTTCATCAATCATGAGGGTGATAAAATCAATATCTCTTGGGTTTTTATGGCAAGGATGGCACTTGAAACTGAGCCCTCTCTCTTTTCCTTTTTCCAGTTTATTTTCTGCTAATATAGTGGTCTATGATTTTTGGAGTGACAGCCAAAAATCAGGTGTTTCACATACAACTTCCTATTTTAAGAATTTCATAGTTAACTTACAAAAACTACATTTAGAGTTGAAATTATTGCATTTTTGTTCCGACTTTGACATACCAGCATAACTTTCTGCTGAGTGCATGGTCTGGCCAGGCATTGCAACTTGGCATGCAGGTAGTCCTCAAGCTCAGAGTCTGCAAATGTGCTTAGAAAAATTTAGAATAAGAGTTACCAGCCATGAAAGTTCTGATTTTAGTTTGGTGTCTGGTGTTTCTTCTGTGTTTTTGTTCTGCAAGTGAAATGCAGCAAGGAACTGCCTCTGTGAATAAAGATGGTAGGGTGTCAACAAACTTGGAATGCCAGTTTCTTGAGATAAATCAAAAATAAAATCTTTTCTATGCATGTCAAAAGGGCAAGTATTACAGAAAATAATTCTTTTCACTTATCAAAGTAAATCCAACACCTTCGTTCTACCCTCATGCCACTTTTATTGAAGAACAAGATAATTGGGGAATCCCAGCAATTACTGTGTTAGTTAAATAGATGGTTGTCCTGGTTGCCAACATATGTGACAACCTGTTAGGGAGAGGTGTTTTCCTGTGTCCCTAACCCAGCCTCGAACAAAGCGCTCCCCAGTTGAGTACTAGCAAAGATGGAAGTGCAGCCTTTTTCCACCCTGTCATCATTAATGAGCTGTGAAAGTCAAAGCTTAATTTTTCTGTACTTTAATGAGGATCCAAAGAGAGGCTTTTTTTGCCCCCTAAGCCCCAGCCAGCCAACTCCTGCAGTAATTAAGTGTTTAGGGAGCAGTTGAAATAATATTTAGAAGTCCCCAAATGCAAGAATAAAGTTTTCCACACCGTCATTATTTCCACCTCACAGCACAGGTGTGGTACCCATCCGGGCTTTTTGTGCTGAAGTTGCCCTCCCCTCTCTGCCCTCTCTGCCCTACCCCAGGCTGCATTTGCTTTGTGTGTCTGCAGCTGGGGAGCTGCAAGGTGAAGATTTGCAAACGCGAGTGTTAGATCTGTTCAAGGTGGATGAATGGCTACTGCTCTGTGATTCTTGCCTTTCATATTTCTTGATTTAATATTATCTCTGTGAAGCATGCTTGTACTTTAGTGTAGCTGTTACATGTTAATTTTTAGTAGGAGAGTAATACTTGGGATAACTTAGCAGCACAAAATATATTTTGGAATCAAGTGCCGTTCTGTTACAAGGAATGATTCAGTAATGGTGTATAGCTGAGTCCACAACAGCTTTCTTAGAGCTACTGCTCCTGGTAAATGTTGTTTTAGAACTTTTAACCAGTGTTAAAAAAAAAAAAATCATATTAATAAACTTTCTTTAGATTCTAGTATTATGGAGGGGGAAAAGCTTTATTTGGATGATTTTTTTTTATAATTTTGAGGAGTGTACCATGTCCCTGGAACCCCTTTATCATGAAAGCATTGCTCCTCAAGCTGCTTCTTGGAGTAAGGATTTTGAAATTATATTTGTGCTACAGTTCAGTACACTAGGAACAAGTTTTGAGATTTTAATATTTTTTTTAACTTTCTTTTTAATACAAATGTTTCTGACAGCTTGTGTTTTTTTCTGTTGAGGGAAATGCTGTAGTTTTGTGGAGGTGAACAATTATCTTCGCAGAATTTTATCAGGTCTTAAGATTTCTTACCATAATAAAACACAGTGTCTAAAACAAGTGACTCAAAGTGAGTCTTTCTCTTGTTTTGACTTTTCCTGGTGTTTATGGATTATGTGCTGCATTGCCCTGCCCCTGCATAGTCTGCCTTCTCCTTTTCTCATCTGGCTGAAAGATGCAGTGAAACTTAACTTGTAAAAATTTTGTGTTTAGAGCGCTGTGTGTTTTTAAAAGAGTTTGAGATAGAATAGATTTGGATATGATATGCCACCTGATTTCAACAATTTAGTGCACTCTTTCAGCATATGCAAGAAAAGAAGGTGTCTATCAATAAACATTGCTTTTTAGGGTCTGCTGTTGGAGACTGAGAACAGATGATGAATTTAGGGCTGCAGTTTTTTTTCTGCATCGATTTTTGAGGAGAAAATTTTGGAAGCATAAAAAGGGGAGGGTGAATGTGAAATTTAAACACATTGCAGGATGTCTTGAGTGTAAAATAGGTAGGAAGTTGTATTCAGAGTTACATGAAAATTTTAAACGTGTATTTGAAACCGTTGTGTCTTTTCAGTTGTTGGGGTTTCAGATGTTGCTTTTCTACAGCGTGGGTTATAAAATGATTTGCAGTGAAGTGCATGAAGATGTATTTAAATCTTAAGTTGTTTTATTTGTTGAAGAGTAACATGAAGTCTAAATTCTACAATTTATATATTGAAAACTAATTGCTGGATGGGCTAGGGATAGTAATGTGTCAGTGTGGAAGCTTTTCAGAGCCAAGGGAGAACAGAGGTCCACCTATGTGGAACTTCCTTGCGGGATCTAGGATTTTGTGTGTAAGGCTTTCTGTGCCCTACAGTGTAACCTTGCATTAAGGTGAAACAAGGCAGTGTTGGTAGAGCAGCTGTGATTCCCTGCCCTGGTGAAGTTCAGGGGCTTGTTCAGCTCCCGTTGTCCTACGAAAAGCAGAGAGGCAATTTGACTGCATTTGTCAAAAAGATATTGTGCATTGCGTATATAAAAGAACAACTGCAACGATTATAAATGCAGAAGTGTCAAAAAGACGAGGGAAGGGAGCAGCTTAAAAAGCTGCATCCCGCTCCCTGCGAGCAGTAGAATTAGTTTTGTATGGAATAGCAATTGTCATTTTACATCGTGCTGAAGTTGCGAGCAGGGCTCATCTGTTGCGGAGTGGCACTTCCCCGCTGCCGACGGGAGGTGGCATTGTACCATTAATGGATGCTGCTGTCCCATCGGCTGCCCCTGATTTGCTTAACTTCTAAGCACGGGAGACGGAAGATGCGGCTCATTGGTGATGATTTGCACATCGAGAATGGTGCTCGCAAGCTCGTGGTGTGTCGCGGTGCTGTTGAATCTGCTGGTATGGCTGGGTAACTCTTTACTGCTGGATAGTTCTGCTCCATTTAAAAAAACAAAAGTTCCTGAACCAGCTCTGGCACCAGCAAAGCTGTCTGCAGATGCTTAAAAGTAGTGCCCGTGCTATACTTTGATTGATGGCCAAACTAAATCTTTGCTGTTCACCTATGATAAGTCAAATGTTGTTTCTCTAATTCACAAGGGAAACGTTGGATTTTAAATCGTACCATATAAACTCAACACCACTTCTAGTAAAACTGTGGTGGGGGGGGGTTGGCCAAGGGTGACCTATTTGCTTTTAAAGAAGAAATTAAGCACTTGTAAGTGAGAATTTCTGCTGTGTTAATATGGCTAAGGTGACTATTGTGAGGTTTATGTGTTTTGTTTCCTTTAACTTTCCTCCTCTTTAGAGTAATTTTGTTCTCTGAACATTTTGAAGTGTGCTGAGCAGCTGATGTCTGAATATAAAGTTATTAGCAGATCAGATGAGAATGATTCACTTCTGTTTAAACAGCCCTTTGCTCTTCATGCCCCCTGAGAACTCTTATCACATATTTGTCCAAAAAATCCCCACAAAAACTAACAAAAAATCCCTTGCTTTATCCACCTGCCTGATGGCTGATAGTATCAGCAATGTATCTCTTTATCTCTTGGTTAATGTGCCTTGATATTCTGAAGGGGGGAAAATTCCAGTAACAGATTCAATTTACATGGACAGAAACTTGAGCAAATGCCAGCCTAGCAGGGGGGCCATTATTCTGCTCTATAAATAAGTTTAAAAAAGAAACACACACACACACACACAAACCTGTGAATCAACATGTTTTGGTCTAATTGAGAGAAAAGCAAGATAGATGAATTTTGAAATGCAAATTAT
This sequence comes from Thryothorus ludovicianus, assembly GCA_013397245.1. Classification (NCBI taxonomy): domain Eukaryota; kingdom Metazoa; phylum Chordata; class Aves; order Passeriformes; family Certhiidae; genus Thryothorus; species Thryothorus ludovicianus. The sequence goes on from VZTB01005220.1 coordinate 176,372, forward strand.
CACCTTCTGTTATTTTAAGTATTGGTTTTGCCAACATTGTGATCTTAAATATAAAGAGTTGTTAACGTCTAAATACAGTAATAATTGTATTCCATTCTTGACATTCACAATTTTAAAAATAAAATTGATAACTTTTTTTTTTAAAAAAGCCCTTCTCAGTATGCTTAATACCTGTGACAAAGACAGAATTGTCTACAGCCATTGCTTAGTCAAGGCTGTCTTCACGTAAAATAGATGTAAGTTGAGGATTTTCTCATGAAGAGAGATCTTTTAAGATACTTTTTCAGTCTAACCTGTGAAGTGTCATGTTGCGGATGCATCTTGCTGGTCTGACATCTTGTGTAAATATGAAGTGTGAATGAGATGTTTTATTTACACTCCCCGAGTTCTTGTTCCAGCAGCAGGGATGCTTTCTGTTGCATCCCTGTAGTGTTTTTGGAGGACGAGGTTTCAGAACTGGGCTGCCTTTAGAGTCTTTTTTCTTTCTTGTTTAAACAACAAGTTTTCACCAGACTATGTTTACTAAAAAAACTGGAGATTTGCTGCTTGAGATCCTAAAGCCAAAGGGAGCTTAGCTTCGTAGAAAATGTGAGTAGGAAACTGGCCATCAGTAATGCATCGTATTATTCTGATGCTTTCATAAGCTGTGTGCTATAATCAAGCCTTATTTACACAAACTAGCATTCACAGAAGACTACACATAAATATATGGTAAATTTGGATTTATGTAACCTGCTGTTACTTGTGCACAGTGCAAAACCTAAGCAAAAAGAAGACTTTGTGCATAAAGGATTTTTTTCAAAAAAAAAAGAAGATGAAAATGTGCAACCCGATTTTTGTACTCCCAAATGAAGATGTCACTTTTGCTCTTAAACAATTGAAAATACAGATGCAAAGTGCAGCTGGTCACCTAAAATATATGGCATGAAAAAAAATTGCTAGTTGATATTATTAGCCTGCATAGTTATAATTTTTATTTACTGAATAAGGGAAAAGATTATTTGCCTCTGTTTACCAAATAGACATTTGATGCAGGAAAACCTGCATATTATTTGTGTATGTGTTTTTCAGTAGGAGTTTGCAGGCACTCATTAAATCTGCTGTTCTGTATTATAGTAATTTAATTTGAGTAGATTGTTTAAGAAGCAAAATAACTGTGGTAGATTAAAGTGCCATTGACCCTGAGAGGTGTCGAGGGGTGGGCTGGTCTCGTGGTTATAGTGTAAGACTGGACTTTCTGCTTTTTATCTCTGACTCTGTCCTAGATTTTTGTGTGACATTACTGATGTCTCAGGATTATCCTAAAAAGAAAAGAAAAAATCTGAATAGGTGAAGGATCTTTAGGCATGGAAATCAGAAGGGCTAGCTTGATTTGAAAAGCCTTGGCAGTAGGAAACGGGATCAAACATTAACATGAAAAATACATGGCAGATATGAATAAGGTCTGGAGGTGCAGAAAATGTACAGATTCCTGTGAGGCTGGGAGTAACAGTTTTACAGCAACCATTTGGAGTGGGACAGCTCTTTAAAGACCCCAGAGTGTCCCACAGAAAACAATGACAACTGACTGCTCCCAGAATAGCAAAATGTCATGAACGGGCAGTTGGTAATTGAAAGCATAGGTCTGGGGAGAACATCAGGTACTTTCTGAAAAAAATCTGTTCTCAGGCTTGTTGTTAGTACACTACGTGTTTCAGGAGAACTATGTGGTGGTTTTTCTTAGATTCTGTAACTAGAATAAGCAGCAAGATGTATCCAAGACGTCGATTTGTAAAAATCTGATGTTTTAGTCTGGCTGCCCTAAAAGTCAGTTGTTAACTCCAGAAGAAACTGTACTTTACCTGTGTTTATTTATGTCTATTATTAGTAGTAGTACTAATATTACAGGTGGGACTAAAACTTGCAGATAGTATACAAGATGCCTTGTGAAAATAAACTGAGCTAGCTGTGAAGTTAATTAATGTTTGCTTTGATAAGAGAGCAATAATAAAACCTTGTCTCTTTCATCGTGGTTATTTTAGAGGAAGTTTTGATTCCATCTTGGACTGCTAAAAGAAAGAAAGAATACAGTTCTATTATTTTTTCATCTTTTTTTTTTTTTAAGAGAAATGTAGATGCTCATATGTTTTTGAGTAACTTTTAAATGAAACTTCCTATTTTCATACTCCATTTGATCTTAGCAAATGTTCATTGGACTTGCCTCACTATTGTTTAAAGACCATGATAAACTTCTTTTACTTAAATATAGATGGTTCAATACTGTGCTTTATAAATTGCTGAAGCATTTTAGGCAAAACATTATGGCCAGATTGCTTGTGGGATGTTTTATTTAGTGACTGTATATTACGGTATCTTGGCTGACTGGGTCTGATGAGAGTGAATTAGGTTGCAGTTATTTTAGTTGATTCTCTGTAAATGTTTCTTTACGTATATAGATATCAAAATATGATAAAACAGTAATCTTTTAAAATTGAGTGTAAGGTAAATAGAATTTCCAGAGTCTCTAATGGTTTTTCATGCAATGTTTATCTTAATGGCCACAGAAGGGAAAAACATTGTATTTCTTTTCAGGGTGTTGAACAAGTCCAATTCCTCATGAGCCATTTCAGACACCTGATGGTAGTTCAGATATTTATATATCCTTATTTTCTTATCAGTGCAAAAATGATACGTGAGAGTTTGCTTTTTCTGCTTGGACTGTGGGATGAGGGAAAGGACTTCATCAAGTTTTGAAATTCTTATCAATCCGCCCTTGTTAATTCCAAGAAGCCATCTAAGTGCCATGCCTTTCCTGACTCCTAGGTGTCTGGGGATGTACTACATCCACCTAGAGCCAATTTTCCTGTGAGCTGACTGGAGATGCATTTTTTTTTTATATTGCAGTTTGTCCTACAAAATTTTTGATTAAGTTTTTGTTCTTGGTGATTCACAACCCATCTGGCCTGAGTTGCACAGTGAAGCAGCTCCTGTAAGCTTGGCTTCTTCCGTGTTAACTATTGTTTGCATATGCTGGTCAGGAGGCATTAATGTCAGCCCTGGAGGAAACTGTTTTTGGAAGAAAATGTGGCAGGTGAGGTAGTAAAAGTCTTGGAAATTCTGCAGCAAGAAGGGCATATATTTCAAGTTAAGGTGCTGTGTAAAGAATAAGAAAATAAGCATTGGTTTGCCATCTATATGTTTATTGAGAATATGTGTTCAGGAGAGGGGAATTTCTGCTTTTTCTTCAGAACTGGCACTTCTGTTTAAAATACAGAGTGTTGTCAGCTATGTCTCCCTTATCAGGAAGCAAGGTTCTGCTGTGTATAATGCAAATATTGAGATAAGTATGGAAACCATAAAGAAATGGCCTTTCAGTTGAGACCAGCTGCTCTGGAAGGAGGACAGTGCAGGGTAGGGAAGGTGTTTACCCGCACCATCTGTCTCTGTCTAAACTTGATAGCATTTTCCAAATCTCCTTCCCTTCAGTCATCCCAGTGGCTGCTGTTGGAATTGCTTTGTGCAGGAATTTAGCATTGCTGTTGACTTGTGCTGCTTGGTGCTGGATGTCATGGCCATGCTTTGGGAAGGGAGAAAGAGGAAAGCTCTCTCTTTAATGAAATAGCAGTAAGGTTGGAAGAGCTATTGACTTTTTTTCACCCTGCTTTTTTATTTCTCTGATTTTCTATTTGAGGATGATATGAATGTTTTTTTCTGCAAATGTTGTTCTGCCAGTCCTAGAAGCACCAACATTGTGTATATGTGTACACATGTTTATTTTTGTACAAATCCAGGTAAGGTCCTTGGTTTCAAGGTTCATGAAGGAAAGATTTGGCACAAATATCCCCATGTTATTCACTTAAGCTTATGTGTCACTACCATTTATTGTTTAAATTACTTTGCTGATGGATTGAGATGAAAATGTTTTCTTAGTGAAGGCAGATATTGTAGTTGAGATTTATTGCAATATTGAGGCTTTAAAAAAAGCGTATGCCCTGTATGGTGTATTACATTAGCCAGCTACTCTGTGTCCCTCAAAAGCACTTCATAATCTACAGTTTCTAAATTTTCCCATGATGTTTAGTCAAGATAAAATGCAGTAATATTGATGTGGTATCCTGGACTTATTATGATCAGTGTTGCATCAGAAGCCATGTGACCTGTTCAAAATAAGAAAATGTAAACAACACATGTTTATTTGTAGTATACTCAGTGATTTTTAAATTTTCTTTTTTTTTTTTTAAGGAAAACATTTATTTTAACCTTAAATAAGGAAACTTTAGAACCTAGGGAAAGCAGCTGGAAGGCAGACATTGCATAATAGGAAAAAAGTTGAGCTAAAATTTAGTTTTTGTAAAAAACAGGACTCAGGTGTTGCCCTCAGCTGAGTTTTCCATTTTCTGTTTTGTGTTGGTTCAGATGATTATCATGCAACTTCTGCATGTGCATGAGAACCCAGGCAGAGCTGTGGGAGAAATCTGTGTTACTTGCCTGTTCTTAATTTATTCCATTCGTGTCATTTTGGTCATGGCCAAAAGTGGATGGAGTTTCAGTGCTGCTCTTGTCAGAGAACTGCAGTGGCATTTATTTTGGCTTGGCATATGTTGAAAGTGTCCTTCCAGTTGAAAATATGAGCTTGGATTTTTAGGAAGTGGACTCTGCTTTGTTTTTTGACTCTTATTGTATATATGCCCATTTTCTTCATCAGGGCCACTTGCTGTAATGAACAGTTCTGTGAAAGAAGGCAGTGTAACTTTATGTCTTTAGAGAATTGGATCAGCATCTCTAATTGCCAACATAAAGGGAAATAACACCAAAACTGAGTAAAAAGTTTTTTGGTAGAATTTCTTTTCCCTGTGCTCTGAATGATGGATTTTTTCCACTTTTAGGTAATTTTTTTTTTTTTTTTTCTGTTGGGCTGTAACTCATGAGGTCCATTCCCATTGAATACCTTTGGGAAAAATTGATTATTTCCTTCTGTGGCATTATTCTAAAATTTAAGGTGTGTCAGTATTGGATTGTTAATGGAACTGAGAACGTAGTAGTCAATCTTATTAATTCTTGGCTTTGCTGTCCTTATTCTGTAATAAGTGTGTAATTTAATTAAAAAATAAAAATCTTCACTTGTTGGGAAGAAAGCCCCCTTGAACTGAAAAGGCGTTTCCATTTAGTAGGTTTTACTGAGAAATACTGTGAAAACCTTTCACCAGCTGGTTTGTGTGGGAAAGGCCCACCTTTGGGGTTTTTCTGTTTTTCCTTTTTTAAAGGTTAGTTACCTAGAAGGTCTGCCTTTCTGAAACGCTTTAAAATTAAATTGGAAGGATAAATTTTGATTTTTACACACATTCTCTCGATTTACCGTAATCTCAGCTTCATCCGGGTGCTCGCATGGGATCTTAAAACATTTTAAAAATGCATGTAATTCTCCTGATACAGTTCCTCATGTGGTTGCTGTTACATCTTTGTAAAAGTTTCTCGGTGCTGATAGGAGTATTAATCTGTAAGGAGCGGAATAAATTCTGCTGCGTGGCACCCTTACAGTGACGTATCGGTCATTCCAAGGCCATTAAGTGTAGTAAACTTTTCAGTGTGAGAGATGTGCTGCCTCAAGAAACAGTGTCTGAGCCATCCTTCCTTGTTGCTCTTGCAGCAGCAGCCTGAGCTTGGTTCTGTGAGGTGCTGAGCCTCTTGCAGCTGTGTGGCAGCTGCCTGAGGGGCAGCCCTCTGCACATCCCTGAGCCCCCTGCCTCTGGGGAGCTCTGGGGTGACGCCTCCCTCTCCCTGACCCTGGGCTGGGACTCATCTGGAGCTCTCCTTGCCCATGCTCACGCTAAGCTCTGTAAAACGATGAGCAGGATTTTTCTGCCCATGCTGCTCTGCTTTTCACAGCAACAGCTATGTGACTGTATGCTAATTGTTGTCCTCTGCTGGGGAGCTGGTGTGGCTTTTGCCACCAAAGCTATTTTAGTGCAGCTTCTGCACTTTTTTGACAGTCAAAATGAAGATTTCATCTTCATTGCAATCTGGTTTTCTGCCTGTTTTAGAGCAGACAGTGTGGTGTGTTTGTATTTAATAATTTTTGTAGTTTAAAGCCCGAGTCAGTGAAGGCCAAGTTTTCTGTATGCATCATACTACTGAATGTGTGTGTGTGTATGGCCAGGGACTGTCACCCCCATCTCCCCTCCCTGCTGTCCCTTGTGCCTGTGCAGCAATAGTAGTGTTGGGTTGGATGCGAGGGGAAACAACTTTTCATACCAGTGTACAGTTTGGGCTGGGCTGTAGCAGTACACAGTAGTTACTGGCTGTGGTTATGCTGTGGGAAGCAGGTTTGATACCTCTCTATGAGACCGTTGTGAAAAGCCTCCCATGGGGATCCCAGTAAAGGATGTGAGTTAGCCATGAGACAAATACTGCCCTCTAAGACAAAATTAAGGCATGCAGTAGACTGCTGCACCCTCCCTTGTGCTGCTTTTCTGGATGTTTTAGGCCACTCAGATCTGTCCAGCTCTTCTGGCCAGGGTGAATTCTCTAAATATGCTGTGCTGTACTGTCTGTCATTGTCCAGTTTTGTCCAGAGCAGAAAAATCACAACTGTAATGCCTACAAGTCTTGAAAGTGCCTATGCATGCATGGAAAAGACAAATTATGCATGAAATGTATGATGTTGCTGTGCTTGAACAATGCAATCTGTAGGTGGCTAAAGGGCTAACTAAATTGCAGGCGTAATGAAAGCTCTGTGGTGTTTAGTATATGTTCTGTCAGCATTAAACAGTCACCTTGTAAATATATGTTAATTTTGAAGGTGCAACTGACCTTTTAAATATTAATTGAAATGTCTTATGTTTAGAGGTTGGTGCTATCTTAGAAGAGACAGAAGCCTGTGACTGGTGGAGCCTGGGTGCCATTCTTTTTGAACTCCTCACTGGGAAGGTAGGGCTTGGGAAAAGTGAGTCCATAAAAATGACTTCTTGGCCAGTAGTTTCTCACCAATGGTGTGCCCAGGTGTGCTTCCTTTGATTGTCTTTCTCAGGTGGGCTTTGCCAACCTGAGCACTTTAAATTTGCTTAGTCTGCACGGAACCAGAGAAACAAAACATACTCAGCCTTTAGCAGAACAACTTCATAGAGTTGTACCAAACTAATGACAAAAAAGAAAAACCCCAAAAACTATGCTGCCCTCTGAGCTACAGTGAAATCAAAGTTCTCTAACATTCCATCTGTACCTGTACAAAACTTTTGCTCTAATACTTCCAGTATTATTTCCTGAGACTGTGTAGAAGCCATATGTTGCTGTTGCACATTAATTCAGTATTTTGAGACAAAGAGTGCTTGGCCAAATCAAACTGCTGATTGGTTGACAGCTCTGCATGAAGGTAGTGAAGTCCACTCAATTCCCAGGCTCTTCAAATTTGAGCAATAGAAGCTTTAAAATGTAAACATTCTAAAGCTCTTTCTTAGGGAGTTCATCAGCACCTGTAGATGTTCCTCCCAGAACCAGCACTTCCTACTAGGAAGCACAGAATTTTGGCTTTGTATGTTAAATTTGCATGGATATTAGGAGATAATCCAACACTGCAATTTGAAATTTATAAATGTGCCTGCCTGCTTTGATTTTTGTTTTTCCTTTTTTCCTTTTCTCGTCTAGTCTCTGGTTGAGTGCCATCCATCAGGAATAAACACTCACACTTCTTTGAGTATACCAGACCATGTATCGAAGGAGGCCAGGTCACTCGTTCAGCAGGTGAGTGAGGGGACAATTTGTTTTCTCTGTGTACGTGTGTGGATGGGACAAATGCCTACCTAACTTCTGGTGAAGTAAATGTAAAACCAGAAAGCTGCTGATAGGAACGTGGATGGCTCTTTTGTCAGCACTGATGAATTTTGCCCAGTTGTCTTGTTGCATTTGCAAACTTTGACTTCTGCTGCCAGCTGGGTCTGTAGAAAACTGGAGTGCTTTGCCATTTCTTCAAAGAACAAGTTTGGCAAATGCTTTGGAAACACCTGCTGGTGATGCATGAACATTTTAGGAATTCTGCCCTAAATGTTCATGGAAACATTTGTAATGAACTAAGGTAAAAAATGCTGATGCCAATTCAGCAAGATAGCTCAAAATACTATGAAACCTGTAGCACATTGATTAGAAGTTATGACCTTGCTGTGGTTGAAAGTCTGTAGCTGTCCTCCAGGAGACCTTCTGGATGCCACTTGTTAAGAAAAGTACTTTAAATGGTGAATCCAATGACTTTTGTAGTCAGAAGATAAGTGATAGCTTGGATAAAAGGCAAAATTGTAAAATACAGACAAGCTTCCAGACTAATACACCATTTTAAAATTAATGGGAATAGTACTGTTTGATGGTTTTAGTTTACTCTTAGCTTTAGGTAGTCATAACTGAACTTATAGTACAGGGTCTTGAAATTCAGTTAATGCAATCTTCCTTGTAGTTAATTTTGACATAACTGTGAAAGTGGTGCCTAGGTCTGACCTGTTCCACTTGAGAAGAATAAGCAATGTATGTGAATTGTGCTGTTCAGCTTTGAAGAGGATCTTGCTAGTGGATGGATAAATGATGGCATGACTTAGATGTAATTTTGAACAGAATAGAGTGGACAAAGTATTTCTTGAAGAAAACAAAGGAAATAGATTTTGGAAATTCAGTGAATGAGAAGACCCAGGGACAGATTGATTTCTGTGCTCTTACTGTGAAATGATTAGTGGAAATGGAACTGTATGTTTGGACACCACCTATTTTGACTAAGTGATGTGGAGTCACTGAAGGTGAAAGTACATGTCTGCGTATTTCTGGCAAAGGTAGAAAGGGAAATGACTGAAGAAAAATCTCATTTTTATATAATCTGCATTTATATAGTTAGATGGTAACAAATTTTTACCCTCACCCACAGATGCTATAAGAGACAAATAGCTGAGGGAAAACAAAATCACATTTAATGAAGGAAATTCCTCCCATTAAGAGTAGAAGACATATGAAGTCATTCAGTCCATGTGTCTCTGACAGTACTGACTGTTTTTTGCTGTGGACCTATGTATGGCCTATTTTTGCATATGCAGAATGTCTCTTTTGCCACTGGTGGGTTTAAGTGGCAAATGTATTTCTGCCACTCACAGCTGTGCTACAAGGCCGTGTCTGTCCAGAGAACAGTCTCCCCAGTGCCTGCTAGCTCTGTCTAGTGGTGACTTATCTGGTGGAGGTTTGGCTATATGAAGCAGTAAATCACATTTTTGTTGTGTGACTATCCAAGGAAGCTGCCATTCATTGTTGAGGAAGCCTTGTCAGGAAAAGGAAGAGAGCTCTCTTGGCATGGATAGCAATTTGTCATTGTGACTTTCCTTCCCCCCACTGCCAAGGGTAAACAGGTCAAAACATCACAGAGTAACTGTCTGGGATCAGTGTTCAGCTATACAGAAAATTGTGTCAGGCGTTGTCTCCTGCTGTGGCTTCCAGTCCAGGTGACTTCATGGTAAACATCTTCTTCATTCAGCCAGCATCTAAAAAACAGAGATCTCTTTATTTCTGCTGAAAGATAAAGTTGTTTTTTGATGTTGGTTTGGTATTTTGCACTTGGGTTTTATTTCAGGAACCTCCGAGTTCTACTACTAAAAGAAATATGCAATGTGGCTTTTCAATAGCTGTCTGTTTCAGTTTACATTTATTTTCTGAGATTAAAATTATTCTGAAAAGACATACTCCAGAAAGTAAGTGACCATAAATGATTTCCCTGTGCTGGTGCCGCCTGTATTTCCAGGGAAAGCAGAGACACCCTGGCTGCATCCGTGGCTTGTGGGACACACCAGAGCAGCACCATTTACTGTCAGCAAGCTACTTTTACTGTGTGACACTATGACTGCAAATAGCAGAGCCATCTTAAAATGTGTAAATTTGTATGTTTATGGATGTAGGCTCACTTAGATGTTGACTGCATCAAGATATGAATACACATTTTTCCAAGTGACAACTGGGAGAAGTTATCCTATTAGCTGTTGCAGAAAAAGCAAGCAAGAGATCATGCCTTTGTACTGGCTGTAATTGAATAGAGTAAACAGTTCTTGAAAACTGCAAAATATGTTTATGTGTCTTTATTAGTCTCTTTGGAGTTTACCTTTGCATTCCCTTTTATATGGATTGGTATCTTTAAACAGATGTAAATATTGTGATTTCCTTTTCACATGAATTCAGCATGTGATGTACAACTAAAAAGCAAACGAGGTGCTGAATTTCAGGAAATTTCCATGAAGCCATTAGGCTGTTTTGTTTCTTTCACTGGGGTTTTGATTTTTCAGTTTTAGGCCATTTGTAGGACTCTTTAAAACTTTTTTTTTTAAGGGAATGTAGAACTGGCTATGTTATCCTGATATTTTAGGACCAACTCAAAATTTATGAAACGGAAAGTTACAGACCACTCTCCCTGATGTAGGCATAACACAGTGGTGTGAGCAAAGGTTAACATGAAGCAAATGCAGCGTCCAGAGTTCTACTGATGCAGGCTCTGGCTGCTGCTGTCTCTTTTTAAAATGAGGTTACACTTAAAATGAAGTCCCAGTGAGCAGTGCTTCAGGGAATTGCATGCTGTGATCAGTAGTCTCTGAAGACTGTAAGACTTGAGACTCAAGGAAAGGAGAGTCTTCTTCCATTTACTGGATTTTAGGAATTTCAAGTATGCTTTTGCACTCTTGAAAGTAAATCATAGAGAAGGAAAACGGTAGGATGTCCCTTACCTTAGACCTTTCTGGAACTTTTAAGCAGTTGTTTTTGTTCTTGCTCACTGAATCATGTGTATTTTTCTTTTATGTCAAGCTTTTGCAGTTTAATCCTGCGGAGCGTCTTGGTGCTGGCGTTGCTGGTGTTGAAGACATCAAATCTCATCCATTTTTCGCCCTTATAGAATGGGCAGATCTGCAGAGATGAGAGACACGTGCCCTCTGAACAAACTCAGGTCAACTGGACAAGTTTCTCTGGCACAGGAGCACCCTGACTCGCTTCCTTTGGATGTCTCAGACCACTTGGACGTAATGGCTAAAGGATGCTGGAGCAACAGAGCCAAAAGTGAACACTTTTAACAGGAATCACTGTTTGTACAGGGTGCTGGCTTATTTTTACTACAGCTGGTTGCTGTGTGTGTGAGTCCTTTCATCAAAGGAAGGTTTGTGGGGCAGCTCCTGGGCAGCATGTTTGGCACTGCCAGCTAAGCAGGAGCAGGAATGTCCTCCTGGTGCTTTGTCTGGTGATGGAAGTGTCTGTAGACTGTGCCAGTTGAAAGTATTTTTTTATTGTGTCAATAGACCATTTCCCTATGCTAAGTGCAGCTCTTGGGGGGGTAGGGAAGGAAAAAGCAAATAATTTATTAATGGTATATGCTAAAGAAAATACTAAATAAAATACTAAAATGCTTTATGCAAGAGTTGACACATTAAAAATAATATATCCATTAAAAATGAAGAAAGCTGTTGCATAATACTGTGGAATGTGTCTTGAAAATAGCATATCATTTCCCATTCTGGAAAGAGCATATAAAAGGCAAATAATGCTGTCAAGTGTTGTACTTTGTTGGCTGGCAGTGTCTGTTTAAAACTCTTGACTCTGTTGTATTTGATGAGCTACATGTTAAAGTTACTACAGAAAGGGAAATCTTCTTTTCCTCAGCTGGATAAACACTGCTTTAGCACTCTAATAAGGAGCAAGAACACATAACACTAAATATATATATAGATAAAAAAGGAAAAACTCCTCTCTCATCGCTGCAGCCACTGCTTTATCACTTAATGAACTTTACTTCCTCTAAGTGTCCTATTTTTAGCTGCTACTTCAGGAAAAAAACCTTTCTGCTCGTGTTCTTGTGCTTGAGGAAGCTTCTGAACTCCCCTGTTTGTTTGTTAATAGTCTTAATAAATCAAAGAAAGCCTTCACCCACTCTGCTGCTTGAACAGGAAGAAGCCTGGGATTTGCTCATGCCAAATGACTAAGTGACATCTCTGAGCAAGCCCTAGTGGGTAAGACTTGGGCAGGAGCCAATTAGCTGACCTGTTTGTTTGCTAGAAACGTCTGGAGAATGGGAGAAGAATATAAGACATGCAGAATATTTTGCTGAGTGCTGCTAAGCAGCCATGCCTGTATGGGTTCCTGATGTACAAATGCTGTACACTGCAATGTACAGTTTATGGATCCATGGGTTTTTTCCTAAATATTCCCTTTGCTTGCACTCTTCTCCCCCCCACCCC
>VZTB01005220.1:188629-280236 GCA_013397245.1 Thryothorus ludovicianus
AGGGCAAATTCCTTTGGAAAAGTGAGGGGACAGCAACGATTATTGAATTTACAACTCAAAAAAAAAAAAAAAGTATCCTTCCATTTGTATTTTAGCAGTGTATTTTATGGGCACTCCCAAAAGTGCATCTGTACAGTCTCCATCTGTTAGACACCAGGTCGATGTATTCAAATAAAGTGGAAAAGGAAAATGCTTCACTTAAACAAAGGAAATCTGGAAACTTTTTTTTTTTCCTTTTTAAATTATTCCACTCCCCTCTTTTTTTTTTTTTCTTCCCTTTCTTGTGATCGCCAGGCCAGCAGAGGGGCTGTCACAACACTGCAGGTTGTAAGCAGGTCACTGGTATCACTGCCTACCCAGTGCTGTCCAAGATTACATCACTTGCAGAAGCCGCGTTTCAACCCGCCACCCTCTGGCTTCATAACAGGAACTCCCTCAGGTGAGCCACAGGAACAGCTTCCCGTGCCGAGCGGGTCGGAAATCTCTAATGCAGAGACCAAGCTGATCCCGAGCTTCCTTCCAGCACTGCCCTGCCTGTGACTTTGGAGAGGGCTCCTTGCTCGAGGAAAGCCTCCCTCCCCTCGGCCACCTGACTCCCTCCCTGGGGCTCTCCAGCCCCGCCACCAGATAACGCCTCTGCTTGTGTTGATCTGTCCCGTTGTGTTTGCCTGGTGATAACTGTACAAAAAAGTATTTTTTGTGTTACTTTGAAATGCTGTTGTGTTCAGGTTGTGCCCGTGTGCTGGCTGTAAGCAAAGGCGGGATAAGATGGCACAGGAGCACAAGCAGCAGAAGGAAAACCTTGTTCTTGCAGAAACCAGATGATCAGTCACTCTCACTGCAAAGCATTCTCTTCAGTCAATGACACCAAAATATTTTTTTTCAAGTATGTCAGTAGTGAGGAAATCTTGATCATGGAGAGTAGAAGGAATGGCAGTATGACTTGCCAGAAATGAGCCTTTGAGATGCTACAGGTATTTGTAATGTTACCACTGACTCAGATAATTGTTTTGTCAAGGGAAGCGCAGTCTGGAGTTAATTGCACAAAACCAATCCTGCTTTTATCTCTACTTTTTTTTCCTTGAACATGTATTATGTTGTATCGGTGTTTACATGTATTCCTTTAATAAACGAAACCTTTCAAACATAATTCAGACCCTGCCTTTCTGAACTTCACATTTAGTTCTTGAAGACTGACCTTACCTGATCAGTGCATTTTGTCCTTTAATGAGTTGAAATGCTCTAGGTACCTTTTTGGTGCCTGTTACAATGCCCTGTGATGCACATCTCCATTTGGATGACTGTGCATTCCCACTTTGTTCTGTTACACCTAATAGCTAACACAAAACAAATCACTGCCTTTTTTTTTCCACAGGAATTAGCAGCAGTCTATGCAAAACACAGTAAAATAAACCCCTGTTCTCCTGTGGGTGTTCAGGTACAGCAGATTACACACTTAGGGCATCTCAAGGTGGTAATTCATTGCACCCTGTTGAACCACCCTGTAATATTCTTTGTGTCCTACTAAGAAAAACTGGGATACAAAATGTTTGAAGGCTTGCCCTGGGTAGAATTGCCATGAGGTGAGCTTGGGCCCCTGCCCAGACCTACAGGAGAAACTGCATCTCATGAAATACTAGGGGCATAACTTTGAATGGCTGCATTCACAGCTTCTGTTCTTGTAGCACAGCTCCTGTGTCTCCTGTGAAAATCACCTCGCAGACAGCAGTCACTGTCACGCTGACTCTCGGCGCACCTTTGGGATGCTGAGTTGGCAGGGTTACCCGCGCCGGAACATCCCCCCGGCTCCTCTCTCCAGTGCTAACCTGTTCCTTGGTGTGTCCCTGCAGCGAAGGGCACTGGGATGAAGAAGGCTGGGGAGGTCAGCCCTCTCTAAATGAAGCACTCAGCATAACAAGGTACAGGGAAGTATGAAGTAAACCACTATGGGATTTTTTTTTTTTTGAGTGTAGTATCATTTGTTTTCTCAAGGACACTGAGTAGGAAGCTGGAGAAACAGAAACTTCCTCTGTGGTGAGATTTATGGTAGGGATTTTAGCAATAAAATGAAAAAGTACAATTGCCAGTTTCTTTGGATTTGTGCTTTCTGTGAGGGCTGTGCTGTGAGCTGAGTGCTGTGGCTCCTGGCTGCTGCCTGGTCCTGTGCTCCATGTGAGGGCTGTTTCCTGGGACCTGGCGTGTGCCATCCTGTGGCTGGGTACCCCAAAGTCATTCTGCAGTCAGCAGCACCTCTGGCAGCCAGCCCTCAGCTCTGTGGTCTGTGGCTTTCAAATCAGAGCCCCACAGCTTTTTGCAGGCCCCAAGAGGTTTGGTGTGCGGGATTTGCTCGCCTGCAGCAGCTCCCTGTTGAATTTCGCCCGTTCCCTCCCCTCGGTGTCTTGTTCCCTGAGGACTGCTGTGCTTGCTGCGGGGTGTCCTGGGGGGACTGTGGGAGATGCTGCTGGAGAGGACCCTGGTGTGGCCAGGGCCTGTGGTTTCCCTCAGCCATTCTCCTGCCCAGCAGCCTCCCGCGGGCTCTGCTCTGCAGTGGTTCATGGCACCACGTACATTGGCATGTGCCCACCAACAAAGGGCAGGTTGGGACGTAGTGAGGACCAGATGTGGGGCTTCGGCCACCCTGGAGCCTGAGGACCCTCCATGTGGTTGTGCCTCCAGGGCTGGGCCCCGTGTGAGTGTCACACCGTGATGCTGCACAGGGGTGAGGGCTGTGGCAAGGTCACCAGGCTGGGCCGTAGCTCCTGCATAGGGGAACGGGTCTGGGCACGAGGGGGGGAGTGAGGGACTGGGCCAAGCAGCAGCAGGGGTGCTGGCAGCCCCCGGGACAGGGTGCCTCGCGTGGCTCCAGCTGCTGTTTGGGAAGGGGTGGCAGAGCCAACTCCCAGAGGGGGAATGGGACTTGCTTAAAAGGTGGCGAGCAGCTGCTGCTGGCAGCAGGGGTTGGACTGGCAGCACAGGGCTGGCTGGCTGTGCCGCGGGGCCGGTGGAGGGCTGGTTCCTGCCTGAGCCATCTGCGTGAGCAGAGCTGGGGAGCCCTGGCCCAAAGGTTGTGGTGTCCTCAAGAAAATCCCAACTCGTGAGTGGAAAGCAGTGGAAGTGATCCCACCGCTTGCTTGTGAAATCTCCTGCACCCCTGCTGCGGGGCAGAGGAGGCTAATCAGGGTACAGCAGAAAGGATGCTCCAGACTCCTGGCAGCGGGTAACAGCTTGGTGTGCTGCCCCAACAGGACCTCGCTGTCTCTTGGCAGATCAGAGGCTCTCCTTCTCCAAAGGCAGCTCTGTCTCCATCTTCTTGGCCCAGGGACCCATCAGGAGGGATTAGTGCCACTGCCAGAGGACTGCAGTGGCTCTGTGATGCACGGGAGGGTTGGAGACACGCGCAGCTCTGGGCAGTGGAGAATTGGTGTTGTCTTCGGTAGGCTATGGGTGGTCACCTGCGTGCTTTGCTGTTGAGATCCTAAGGGTGGCAATGAGAAAAGTCCTTTGGGGGTAACAAGCTAGACTAGGCTGTTGCCAAGTGGTGGAGCTGGATAAAGATGGACCAGATAAGTAGTGAGCACTTGTTGGGGTCAGTGGGCTTCCTTAGCAGAGCCTTGCTGACCTCTTTTTCTTTGCCTTGGAGAGGAGATGTTTTGCCTTGATACAACCCCACTTGTGCCAGTTTCTCCCATTTCTTCCATACCCTTCCATGAGCTGAGCCATTTATTTCCAGGGTATTTTCTAGGTTTGCTCAGTTCTCTCCATCCATGTCCTGTGTTACATCCTTCAGCTTTGCTCACAGACTTTCTTGCCCTTTCTGTGCCCTTGATTCTGAAATGTTGCCCCAAAATGCTGGGACACAGGAGCGGATTATTAGATGCAGCTGTTATCCCTATGTACTGGTGAAGCAAAGAGAGAGGATTACTCCCACAATATGAAAGTAGAGGGATTGTAAAAGCGTTAGGAAATTGGTTCCCCCAGCAGTGTGTGAGTAACGAGAGTTTTATGGCACCTGGCGCAGCAGTGGGATAACGAGGAAGGAGCGCCATGAGAGGGACGGGTGGTGTGCCATGATTTAGAGCACGGTGCTGGCCAGCTATGCTCCACTTGGGGTCTTGCTTGTGCTCTGTGCTCTGACGTTTGCCAGCTCATAATCTTCCTTTACAAACCAGGCATGGAGAAGAGCTACTTCTACAGCATGGATCATGAGCCAAGTGGCACATACCATGTCTCCAGATTTTAAAATTTGTTACTCTGCTGTCTTGGTCTCTGTCCTTTCCAACCTCATGTCTTCTCTGGCCTCAGAGAACTCTCCAGTGACCAGCCCTGCCAGGCCCAGCAAACACAACAGGATGAGGTGAGAGAGGAGTTACCCTGAGAAGGAGCCTGGCTGCTCTGGCTCCTTGCAGGCCCCTCCACAGGTGCTCTGGGATACTGCAGAGTCCTGAGTTAATCACCTTTCCAGGGTAAAGCAACTGCACAGTGTGAAGTCTCAGCCCCATTAACATCACTGGGAGTTTTCCCATTGACTTTTCTGGGGTCAGGAGCTTACCCTTCAATTACAGAGAGAAGCCGATTTCATGGAAACAGGTACAGGAAGCTTGTTTGCTTTCCCACTTTAGGTATACCTGTGTAGTTTCAGTCTTAGTGAAATAAGCATGGAGGGGGGGTTGTTTGTCTGATTTTTGTGTGGCTTTTTTTTTTTTTTTTAATCTGTNCTATTCTGGTGGGTTAGTATGGCCGTTCAGTTACTTTCCCTGCCTGGGGTGAGGTCTGCTAGTCTTTTCCTTCAGTCTTTGCTGTGCCTCTGATTTACTGTGGGGGCCTCCCTATAAAGCAGGGGAGGGCATTTTGCATGGTGGCAGAGATGGGAAGAGTTAGTGAGAGCCTGCCCTCCGTTTTAAGGCTGAGAAGTCTTTGATGAGCAGGGTTGCACATGCCCCGTTAGGGTGACTGGAGCGCAGAGGGCTGAGAAAGGCAGGCATCTGGTTTCCTCATTATTTCTTTTCATAAATAATCCCTTGTCCTTGCACCCTGGACTCTGACAGCATTTAGAATATGCCGGGCGGGTCTTTTTTCTTCTCCTCTCCCAAACTTATTCATTTGGAGAGCAATGAAACAATAGGTTTTTGTCTAAATCTTTACCAGTGGAATTGTCAGGAGAGATTTCCGCGCCCCCNCAGGATCCGCCGCCAAACGGAGCCCGCAGTCGGTTCTGCAGGCCCCAGATGCCAATGTGTGGCAGCATCTGGCTGGTTGGCAGGCGCCGGGCAGTGGTGCTGGCTGCGCTGGCAGGCGGCGGCGCTCGCTGGGCGCCCCGCTTCTTTGAGGATGCAGTCCCGACCGAGAGCACGGATGATAATTAAATCTGCGAAAGGAGGTGAATTATCGGCTAGGGCGGCTACCCTTGGAAGCTGCGCCGGCTCCCGGCCCTGGGTTTTTTTTTTTTTGTCCTCGTTGGCAGCATCCCGTGTAACCTCACCTTCTTGTGCTGTGAGCGTTTCAGGTGCCTTAAGGCATGGAGCTCCTTGAAAGAGAAATACAAATCACTAAAAATGTAGAGATAAAACCCTCTCCTTAGAGGCCATGTGTTTGGCATGGGAAACACACGATAACAGCTTGCTTTAGAAAGGTGACATTTCCACTGAAGGCTGAATAATAAAAAATGCATTAGACTTTTGTAATGAAGACAGCTTCTGGGACCGGGAAATCTACTGCTTCCTTGAAATATATGCGTGGGAGCTCTCCCTGGCCCTAATGGGTGTCACATGTGGCTCTGGCTACATTAATGTTGCAAGCTCTATTAAAAGGGATTGTCAGTAGCCCTTCACGTGCGGTGAATCAAAGCTGTCTTTGCCTAACTTTGCTTTAGCTCAGGCTTGTGCATGTAGACTTGCCCAGGGTTAAGTCACTTTTAATATTAAGATGGATAGAAAAGACTCTTAATACTTTTTTTTTTTTTTTTCTTTTTCCCCTCTCCCTTTTAATTCAGAGCTTGCTGGTGAAGGACTCTGGAGGGATGGGGAAGGAGGAGACAGCCAGGCAGCTTAAAGAGGCCTCTGAGGGTCATGTTGAGTCTGTGCTATTATGTTCCAGCGAGGAGAATAGCTTTATTGACAGACAGCTGTTTGACTCCTGCAGCCATACAGTATTTGCTGCAGAGCTGCATAAATACTGAGCCCATGTTGACAAATTCCTCGTCAGTGCAAGATAGTTAAACCTGCTTGTTTAATCATTTGTGTGCTCTTGCCTCTGCTGCTCTGAAAAGAATGAGCTGCTGTTTTACAATACAGTGCATGAGAAACCTCTAAATGCTGAGAGCTGTTTCACATGAGGTTTTCAGGGTGTTTTTTTATTTAGACCCTCTTGGGAACACAATACTTTATTTTTTTTGTTACGTTAATTAGATTCTTCTCTTTTTTTACCGCTCCTTTTTTTTTTTTTTTTTCTCTAGAAAGGGTATAACTTTTGGTTTTCCAATGAAAAAATCTGGCAAGCTGTCTTTACAGTGGAGGTAGCAGCTCTCTTGGCAGACCTTAGGTCCTATCTGCGATGTGACACCAGCACTGGCATGGCCCCTTTAGGAGGCCCACACCTTGGTTTGCAGCACGTGTGCAAAGGCACGTGAGGATTTGTGTTTTGGTTTGGCTTTTCTGGCACAGGGATATGGAACCTGTGCTACTGCTCACCTCCTGTCTGTAGCTCAGGGGGTGGCTTTTTGACCTTCCCCTCATTTCACAATAATATCCACCTTCATACCAGCATATTATCTTGTCAAATTGTTGGCCCCATCTCTGGAAATGTAGTATCTAAAATTAAAGATTTTTTTCCGTTTTGGAAATTTTCTGTTGACCTTTAACCCTTAAATAGGTAGAGAGGTGTAAATCAGGGCTCCTGCCACACAGTCAATGGGAAAAAAGAGAGATGTCTTTTGAGATTTTCTTTGGACCCTCTTTACAGTGTAGCATCTCTTTAGTCCTTTCAAAATGTGTCTGATGTGTGAGTGATTTTCTAATCACAAGGCCTATTATTTAGGGGTGACCAAAACAGAAGGCCTCACGGAAATGGGAACCTATTCTATTGTTCAGTTGTACAAAAAGTGTAAAACTGTCAAGTTAGTTTCTAGAGAGATTGGGTCACTGTGTGTGTGTGTGGCAGTGAAGGAGATGTGCATCTTTCAGGATCACAAATGAAGCTGTGCACGCTTTAAGTGGTCGGTACAGGCAAGCTGTCTGTCCTATGGCTGTAACTACCCATGGAGCTGAACTTAGTGGTACTCCTGGGTTTTGAGACTTTTTATCAGTTTCCTGGCAAGTGCAGGCAAGGCCAACATTATCTGATGTTTTCATTTTTTTAAGTCCTGGTGTTGGTTGGCAGGACATTGGTTATATTGAGATTTACACGTGTGTGATGCTGCTGGTGCCCTATGGAAGAACACTTAACCTGGCCAGCCTGTGTCTGATGAGGTCAGCATGTGAAAAAATCAGGTTTTTTTTCATTGATGTAACTAAAAAAACATCGTAAAATACTCTTAGGAGTATGGCACATCTTTGCTTATTGGCTAGACCAGGCATCCTCCCTGGAAGCCTTGGGAGCCTGGACAGCTCCTACATTACTTCCAAGGGAATACCTCCTCCTCCTCTCTCCATGTATGTGCTTCCTGGGGGGTTCCATTTACAACCAAGTTATTCACTGAATGTTGTTTTTATCATTTACATGACAGCAATTTTGACTTTCATTTATTTTTCAGTCTTTTTCTAGATGCACTTGGTTCTGGCTTGTCTCCTCGTCGCCAATTGGGTGGTTTGCTGCAGAAATGTTGGCTTTCATTCCATTCTAACATTTTAAAAGCATGTTCCCTTCTTTTGAGTACATCCTTATAGCTTCTATGTTGAGGCCCAAGAGCTGTACAAGTTTATGTGACTATTAAAATATTTCTAGATGAACAAGAAATATTAAAAAAATCCCAATACTGTGAATTAGATTAGGAGCTTTGGAAGAATTAGAAGCATTTTGGCTTAGAGTGTAAGTCAACCTTCAGCTAGAGGCATTTTTAAACAAAAGCTTTCTTTCTGTCCTTCATCTTCCATCATTTTAAGAGACTAACTGCAGAGCTCTGACGTATTCAGTTGAATTCAGAGTCCACCTTCCGAGCAGGGTCAGTACAGCCTCTAGAAGATGACTGAAAGCAGATCAGGTTTCTTCAGGTTTCCACCTTTTAACCCTGCTGTTGATAGTATGACTGTTGTTCCCACTGGTCTTTTTGAACAGGATTTTTGGCTGGAGGCTAACTTCTTTTTATTATGCAAAATCCAAAGCACCAAGAATTCCTGCCAGTAGTGGGGCTGGTATAGTCCCCATTCCAACTAAGTGTGAATTGGACCAGCTGGAGAAGGACACCAGCCCAAAAGTCTGATGGATAAGAGAAAAAATCCTGTTCTGTATTCAGTGGGGTAGCACTATTTTGTCTTCATGCTGTCTCATAAAACCCATGTGGAAGCCTGAAGGAGAGAACATCCTCAGCCCCAGAGAACTGACAGTTCAAATGCCCTCACATCAGAGGACCTGAAAAAATGGGGCTGACACCAGTGTTTGGTACCACTGATCCTGCTGGGACTGAACTCTTCAGTCTTTCTTCAGGTGCCTGATATTTCCCAGATGCTCCCCAGCCCAGTGCCATGCTCACCCTAATAAGAAAAGTGAAGATGATTTGTACCCACCACAACATTTTTGCTTGTTTTCCTTGCTCCTGAATGATGAGGACCCCCTGTGCTGGTGTCCAGGTGTTGCTGCCATGGGAGTCCCAGAGGATGATGTACAGCACACCCACCCTGAGCACTGGGCAGCTCTGCTGCAGGAAGTCAGAGATTTTCTAGCATGGAATACAACAGGGCTTTTCTGCAGTCATCATGGAGAGAGCGTTTTCCTTGTGCAGCTCATTTGTTACAAAGCAAATTTGTTTCTGGTGTTCCACTCTATGTAAAATGCTTATTTATTCCAGCCCTTAATCAGAGCAGGGTCAAATCACTCTAAGGAAAATAGAAAGGTCTTACAATGGTTTTTTTTAGGAATTAAAGTTGTAATTCCTCCTCTGAAGTCTTGATTCAACAGCAATAATGTCACAATACTGTAAGAATTAGCCACTATCGACCAAACTCAAACCAGGTAAAAGCCACTGAAGGAATTTTGTCAGGAGTGGTCAAATTTCAGTGCAAGCACAGAGGGTCAACTTGTGGCACTTGGCTCCTGTATTCTGCTCGTAAGCATCCCAGTGTATTTGCTTTTCTCTCCCTGTCTTTTTCCTCCTCTGTTCCCCGGTCCATATATCAGTGTCAGGGAGTTCAGACATCACAAGGGCCGGTGGTTTTTTTTATTATTTTTGTAACACTTAATGTGGAATTTTGCATGAGCAACACTCCTTCCTGTCGGCACTTGGAAACTCTTTTGTGTTACGTCCGTCCTTTCTCTGAAGTAATCGCTCAACTATTTCTAGCAATAAAATATTCCTCTGTGGTGCCATCAGATATGTTAGAAAGATTAGTGCAAGATCTGGAGGCCCTGTCCAGCTAAATTCAACAAAACTTCCATGGTATTTAATGCTCTATTTTATTTCATTACAGACATTGCCTGTGGACATGGAGTAGAAAAAAGGCTCCCAGATACTCCCTGATAGACACATGCTATGTACTTTACAGAGAGGGCTGCACGCTGTCTGAGTGACATGCCAGGGGTCAGGAACAGGAGTCTGTGCACATCTGCAGCCTTCTTTTCTGTGTTTTTTTATTTTATTTTTAAATTAACTTAAAAAACACTACACCAAAGATTTGTCTAAAATCAGCTAGGCTACTGGGAATGGGACCTGCCTCTTCTGTTGGCTGAAAGGGCAGTGGGGTTTTTATCTCTCCACACGTGGGGAAGTGAGGAAAGAAGCCATTCTCAATAAGGCAGTTTGAAAATCTTGATGCCTAAGATGCATTTGGGGGAGGGAAGGTTTTCCCAAGATATTTAAACCTGACTAACAATGGGAGAATTCACTTCCTTTGCTTTCCACTCAGGATTTGACACTAGCTGAAGTAGAGCTGAAACTCCTGACAATTCCTTCAAGAACGGAGAAGTGACAGAAGTGACAATTGTGCTGTTTTCCTTGTCACCAGTTGCACCAGGTGGAAGTGCACATGCAAGCTGAACTTATTTGCAGTGTTTGCTTTGACCTGACTTTGGGAAGCAGGGAGCTGGGCTGTCAGCACTTGTTTGTGGAAAAAAACAACTCCTCCTGCCTTTCACAGGGGCATCAGCTCCTCCATGAGTTACAGGGCTGGGATGAAACAACTGCTTGTTCTTTGGCTTTTCTTCAGTCTTTCTTCAGCTGGACCATCTGGGGAGGCTTCCTCGTGTGCTCCACAGCCTCTGCTCCCTAGGAAGGAGCCATGTGTGTGCATCTGCCCCTGGCACAGCTGCCTGAGTGCCCCACTCGCTGCCTTGCTCCACACCACTGTCTCCTCTGGCATTGGCACTAAACAAAAGTTTACTTCAGATTGAGGGTATTTTTGTGCAGCACCTTTTTTTTTTCTTTTTTTTTGTTTTGTTTTTGTTTGACAGCCATGACAGCCTCTCCTCATTATTATGGAAAATATAGGGTTGGTGGTAATTACTATCTGAGTATGAATGGGAGCAGAAGTGGGCATAGACTGCACTGGCCTTTCTTTGACAAGGTATAACTTTCTTCTGAATTTCCGTGTTAATTAATGCTTATTTAAAAACCACTTTAATTGGCAGTAAACATCTCAACTTTTTGTACTCGTTAAAATGCACCCATTGATGTGTGATGGATTTTTTAAAGCTTAATTAACTTTCTTCCTGTATATATAACCTATAATAATGACAAATACTGGAAACTGCCTCCCTTTCCCCCCCTCCCCTATTTTTTGCCCTCCCCCCAATATTTCTATCACTTGAAGAAAGACTATAAAAATGTATCCTGACTTGGCCAGGGTGTGGGGGAGCTCCCTGGGCACAATAAGTCAGCCCCTCTCAGAGACCCCACAGAGGCTGAGACTGGCCAGGAGCTGCCCTGTGTGCTCATGCCCTGTCCTGTGCCTGCTCTTGCAGCCCGAGATGCCCACCATGCCCTCACTCTTCTCCCGTGTAGGCAGAAATGGCATCCTTCTCCCACCTTCACTGCGGGTCTTTCATCACCTTTTTGTTTAAAATATTATTTGTGTGGAAACTTTTTATCAGGTAAGCGTACAGATATTTTCTTCCCTGTAAAAACCCCAGAATCTTTCAGTAAAAATTGATATTTCTAGTTCTTTTATTTTGTTGTTTTGTGGGGTTTTTTTTTAATAGATTGAGACAGGTTTATCTGCATGCACATGTGTGAATGCCAAATCAAAAGAACCAAGGAGCTTCTAATAGTGCTTTCCTCTTGCTCCAATTTTCAGCCCATATCTAAGAGACTGAGCAGGATTTAGTGCAAAACTTTCTAGTGGAATGAACAGAACAATGATTTCAACTTCTAATTTTTAAGTGTCTCAGCATTTTGGGCTATGAGATTAAACTCCTGAATCACTTTTAAACATGAGATGTTGGTACTTTTTGCAACTATGATCCTTTGTATACAAGTGAAATTACCAACAAGCAGAGCACATTACAGTAATTCATGAAAATATGCAAATTGCTTGGTTCAGCTATTACACACAGATCATTTCCCAGTCTTTCTTTGCAATTTATGGAATATTCTTGTTCAAGGTGGGTAAATCAGAAGTTTTAAAGTGGACAGTCTGGTTTGTGAAGGCACTTCTAGCGAGTAAATTTTAAATGCATGAAGCAATGATTTCATTTCAACAAATGCTTAATATCCAAAACCTCCTAATATCATCATCCAAATGTAAACCTGTTTAAAATACCTTGTGAAATGCTCTTCATCCTCCTTTGCTCTGTGTGCTTTCTCTAACCCAGATGATAACTGCTGCTGCCCAGTTCCTTTCTCTTTACCTGTCTCAAAGAGCGATTAGGATGACTGTCAAAATTCCCCACTGTAATAATAAATATGCCAAGATATTCCCTCCTGCTTTGTAACTGTTGTGTGGCCAAGCTAGCACTGATATTTACTGGCAATTACATCTTGTCTGCTTCACAGGAATCTTCCACTCCATGATGACCAACACAAATCTTTATGGACACAGCTTATCATTCACCTAAATTAAGTGCACAATTAAAACCATGGATCTTGCTGAGTTTCTCCTGCTGGGTGGTTTTCCTGTACAGCTTGAGAATAGGACAAACAAGATTTGCATTGACTGAGAACTGGATTTTTCTCACCTGCTCAAGGTAACTTAATTAGAGCGACAATATTTAATTATTATTTTAAAATATACCTTCATCTGGAAAAATGTGGATGGCATGCAGTATTCTGAGCATTAGTGCTAACTTTCTTCCTGGGCTGATTTCAAGGCTATCATTAAAAATAAATGCTGCTGCCTGTTAATTTGACCGTGTCAATAAATAAAAATGTCCATAACATGTGTATGAGGCTAATTAGGATTTTATAGCTGTGTTGTTCTGGTTGATAGCTGTGCTGTTGGCTTGCTGGGTCTTTATGTTTCGGTGATGTACACCTCATTGATGCATAACATGTAACACCTGTTGATGCAGTAAATGTTTAGTCCTGGCAATTGGCCCTCACATCATTTCTGCTACGAGAGCTCTGTGTAGCAGATTCAGGTCTCATAATTAGGCTAGCTCAGTTCAAAAGAGCTTTTCCTGAAGGAAACCTGAAAGCTTCTGTAATCCTGGTGCAGCTCCCTAAAGCCTGTGAAAAGGGACAGTGTGATTCTCTGTGGCAGAGTTTGGACAGGCTGGCTGGCTTGGTCCTTGCCAGTGAGGCAGGGCCACTCCTGTGACAGGACACTGAGGGCTCCAGGCACAGCTGCTCCTCCTGCCCCTGCGTGTCCCTGCAGACACACAGCACCAGCAGGGCAGCATCCTCAGCCTTAGGTGCTGCATAGAGACAGGGGCATTCCGACATCAAATGAGGCCCCGAGTGCCTGCTCTTCACTCTTTGTCAGCACTAGGCCTGCCTGAGAATTGCATCTCTGTTATAAAGAACCATGACATAACTTTCTTGTAGGTGGAGTTCCCTGCAAAGTCCAATTAGTTTCAAACTCTGCTTTGAAATGTAAAAGATTATACCCGTCTTACCTTTGTTTACTTGAACAGCTTTAACTAGATCTTCTTGAATTGTTGTTAAAATTTATTGGGCTTTAAATATTTATTTATTGTTTTTAAAATCCCATTAGTGTCTTGGTTTTAAGGGGATTTTGTGGCTGTGGATTGCACAAGCCCATTTGACGCCGTGCTTAACTAGAAATGCTGTCTTTTGCTTGGAGTGCTGGCTCCCAGACTCAGCTCCACAGCAATTCCTGTGTGGTAGGAAAGTCACCCTGTGCTAATGAAGGAGGCAGAAGCACCTCCCAGCACAGCTAAGGATGAGGGTTTCAGAGCAGTTGAAGCCACACACCTTGGAATTTTGGCTTTGTGGAAGTTCTGCATGAGTGAACAGGTTCCTTTGCTTCCTACATAGGAATATTGTAAATATATTCTATTAATTCTGTTATTATATATTTAAAAACTATTCATCATAGCTTTAAAATAACTGGTAATTAACAGAACAACAGTGTTACTCATCAGAAAGTAAAAAGCAGGTGAGCAACCCAGCTTGGTATCAAATTCAATTAACAAGCACAATAAATAATTCCAGCAGTTTATTATCCCTGCCTCAATCTTGTCGCTCTGTAACATTTTGAAACTTCATTTTTCAGAAAAAAGCATTGTTGCTAAATGAAAATGGAGCTGCTGCAGAAGGCTCTACCTCTATATTCAGCACAGGAAAAACATGGAACTGTTGGAGGAGGTCCAGAGGAAGGGCATGAAAATTTTCTTGGGGCTGGAGCACCTCTGCTGTGCAGACAGGCTGAGAGACTTGGGGTTCAGCCTGAAGAGAAGGCTCTGGGGAGACTTTATAGCACCTTCCAGTACTTAAAAGGGCTACAAGAGAACTGGGGATAAAATTTCTAAAAAGACAGGTAGTGACAGGTCAAGGGATAGAGGTTTTAAACCAATGGAGCTTCAGATTAGGAAGAAGGAAGACTTTTTTACAACGAGAGTGGGGAAACACTGGAACAGGTTGCCTGGAGAGGTGGTGGGCAGCCCATTCATAGAAACATTCAAGATCCCATTGGACTGGGCTCTGAGTAACCTGGTCTGGCTGAAGATGTCTCTGTTTATTGCAGGACTGTTGGACCAGATGACCTTCAAAGGCCTCTTCTGACCCAAAGCATTCTACGATTCTGTGACATTTCTGTTGGACACAATGGCAGAGATGTGTGAGAAAGCAATGACTAAAGCAGACAAGTGGGAGAAAAACCTGAATAATTGATTTCAGTGAAAGGTAGGTGTATTCAGATTTTTCTTCTTTGATTTTTGGCAAAAGTTCTCTCGTAAAGGAAAGACAATGCTTTTGTCTGCAAAACAGCTTGAAGGGAAAAAACGAGATCTGGTTTCAAAAGAAGCTCATGAAAGGTGGAAAGTGAACTCCTGGGCAAATTTATCCCTGATCTGTGCTTGCTTTGGGTCACCCAGCACCTGCCATAGGGACATGCCATGGAGGCAGTTTCTTGGGAAGACTCTTTCCCTGCCAGAAGCATTTCTCTTCTTAAAATGAGGTGTCTTCTCATCTGAATATTTATCTGCACAGGTTATGCAGTCAGTTTGTACTTGCCTGTGATTTACTTCTTACAAGAGGTTAATGACTCAAATTCAGGGATAGTTGTGTTGATTGCCCAATTGGCACCTGATATGCCTGCAACCAGTCCAAACTAAGTACCTGGGTTTCTGATTCAAAATATAAACCCTATAGTCCCCACTTTGCAAACTAACTTGGTGAGAAGAATTGCTGGTTTGAAGGGTCAAGGATTGTTCAGGAACCCATCTGGGCATTCTTGAAGCCACCAATGTCACTAATTTTTCAGGGATTTTGCCAATACAAATCAGCAAAAGTTTTGATAATTGAAAAGTTGAAGATAATGGTTTCTAGATTATTTAAATAATCTCCTTAAAAAAAGTCTCTCTCCCAGACTAGGAAGACAAAAGCAGAAAACTAGAATAGTGAAAGTGAAAAGCAAAACAACTTGGATTTTTTACCAAGGAATTGGTAAAAAAATTGTTAAAAAAATTCTTTCTATACAAATACAAGATTTCTTTTAAAAATATTTTGTTTAACAGGCCATTTTGATTTGATTATTGCTTTTATCTTTCAATAGCAAGTTATTTACTGTTTACTTTTCTCCCCATTGTGTGGCCCCAGGCCTTACTAAATGTGTTCTATTCAAACCC
Source organism: Thryothorus ludovicianus (assembly GCA_013397245.1). Taxonomy (NCBI): domain Eukaryota; kingdom Metazoa; phylum Chordata; class Aves; order Passeriformes; family Certhiidae; genus Thryothorus; species Thryothorus ludovicianus. Next base: position 204,020 of record VZTB01005220.1, read on the forward strand.
TACTCTGAAGACAGAAATATTAATTTCCACATGGGCTTTTCTATAGAACTCATCACTATGGTAACTGAATGTTTCATAAACATTAATGAACTTATTTTCACTGCGCTGCAGTGAGGCATTGGGTGGTAGTATTATCCCCATTTCATGATGAAGAACTGAGGCAGAAAGAGATTAAGTACAAAAGTATTCACTAATTTTAAGTTCCCCATCTGAGATGCATGGTCTGATTTTTCAGAGGACTTAGTTTGTTATCTGTTCAAAGCACAGCTCCCATTGCCTTCGGTTGCAGCTGTGAGTTCAAATTTCTTTGTGCTTTCTGTACTCGGATAGAGGCTGCTTTAATCTTGAACATACATGGCCTTTTTAATTTCTTTTCCTCAACATAATCAGAAGGAATTGAAACTTACTAGGTCTTGGCCACGTGTTTTTTCTACATATTAACTGATGTGACAATGGTTTGCATAATTTTATCCAAACACCAATTCATAGCTTTTGCGTTACTACTAAAATAATTTATAAGATAGTAACAACTTCTCAAAGATTAGAAAAGCATCTGCTCTGGTAGAGTTCAATTTTAGTTTTCATGAAAGAGAGCAAAACTCCTGGGAGGCCCTTTTTTGAGGATAACCTGAGGGCTACTGATGTAGCTACAAACAGTTAAAGTGGAATTGTGGATTTTTTATGCAGAGTCACTAATTAAAAAAAAGAATCCTACCCTCCCTGAAAGCCAAGACATCAAACAAACTAAATGTATTAGTTATATTGCTATATGGGATTTTTCCAGCAGGTGAATCCAGTATCTTGTTTCAAACACACCTGGACTTCGCTGAAGTTTAGATTTGCCATGGTTGACCCACAGACATATCCCAGCATAGGAGGGAATCTATTAAAATTGTTTTCTATCTTCTGTCTTTAGGCAGGAGGGCTTTATAGTGGCTTGGGATATCTTGAAGAGCCAGTCCTTAATTTGCATCAGAACATGACACAGGATTTACGAGTCCCCTCATAATGTTGCAGGCTCCTCTTCCATTCTTTTCTTTTGATCTACAAGTTGCAAAAGTTTATAAATGCAAAGTCTACTTTCAGGTCTTTCCCGAGATATTGAATCCTGGTGCAAATTTTTGTAGATGTTTTTCTGAAGCATTGATTCAGAAAGCAAGCACTGACCCCCTCTTAACCAGAGAGGTGCAATAGAGGCTGCTGCAATATCATGTTGTTGAATTTTCCTTCCAGTGCTGAATGAAAGAGAGCTTGCCCTTTTCCTCAAATCTCTCCCTGATCCAGAGATGAGTGAGCTGGTAGCTACAATATCCAACAGCTTCACCAAGTTGAGAATGTGATGTCTGTGTAATAATGCTCAATTTTGCACACTTCAAATCCATTAGTAGCAATTACCTTACCTGAGGTGTTTTGAGTTAGTTTTAGTACAGCATTCTTGCAGTTGGTAGATAATGAACATAATAATGTATACAGCATTTTCAAGTCTCTGTTTTTAGCTACAATAATGCCATTAGGATTCTATTTAACAAATGTGTGCTTCACAGTAAAAGTTAAGACTTTTTGTTCATGTTTTCCCTGCCATGATTTTGATTGCATCTCAGGTCCTATTTTATGCAGTGCTGGCCTGCCTGAAAAAGCAGGAATGTGTTTTATCCACTGCACCTCTGCAGAGGCAGCAAGGCCTGGCATGTTGAGAACAAAACAAGGACGAAGCAGGGCAGAGCATTGCCTGAGTGCAGCCCTCCAAGCACCCTGGGCAGGCTGTGTGCCTGCACTCTGCTGTGTCCTGTTTGCCCAAGGGGGGAGGAGGCTGCCACCCTCACAGCACAGCACAGCAGCCATCCTGCTCACCCCAGGAGGGGCTGTGACACTGCTGAGGCTGCTGGGGGACTCCATGGTGCTAAAGATGCAGGTGGGCTGCATGGTGCTGAGAGAAGCAGGTGTTGCAGCACATTTCACTAAGGGATGCCAGCTCAGACATCTGTGTTGGGGGTCCTTGGGCACTGCAGATGTGCTGTGGCTCTCCTTCCCCTCTGAGCTTTTTTCTCCTTTCCAGAAAAAAACTGTGTAGTCCATATGAGGAGTTACAGCTGAGAGGAACTTATCTTGGACCACAGTGATAATAAGGAGTGGATGGTAAAGCAAGAGTGGCTGCAGTGAATGTTGCTCCATGCCTGATTGTTCCCAAAGTCAGTGATGTCAGACAGCTCTGGTGTCAGTGGGATAACCCTGCCCTTGCTCTGAGTTTAGGACCACTCCAGTACTCCACCCTTACAAGATTCCTCTTCATCCTTTGTCCTTGCAGTGAGATAAATACGACAGCCTTGTATTGGGAGAACCAATACTCCACCAGATTTTCCTTTTCTCTGCCCACTGAAGGGAAAATTAAGAAATCTGGTTTTGGGCTGTCATTTGAACCACATGTTGCTGCTAAGCTAACACACAGAATTTCCTAAGAAATAAGATTTCTTTGATTGTATCTTTTCAAAGTATTCCTTACTAAAGAATGAGAAAAAGATGAGGAGATATAATTGATGCTTCCTTTGTAGATGTCACTGCTAAGGTCTCTGGCATGGATAATATCAGCACCTCAAAAATAGTTTCAAAGTGTTACAGTGCTGCTTTCATATTAAATTGACCAAACTCAAGAAGCAAGGAGTATCTGGTCAGCTGCACAAAATGTTTTGGGAAAGTAACTTGTATTTGTTGTTAATATGTTTAGAAATGGACGGAGTAAGACGGACAAGTTCCCTGTCTTAAACTGGAACTTGTGAACCTTTGTCAGCTGCACACCTTCTCTCCAGTTCTTTTTGCTCTTACTTAGGTGATGTTTTCCAAAAGCAAACTGATTCTTCTGGCACTGAATTTATCTTTCTCACCTTTTAGCTCCTCTGGCACACCGACCACGTGCCCATCCTGTGCCACCTCCTGCCCTGTGAGCACACGTTCACTACTCGGGTATCCAGCACTTGATGGAGAGTGGTGGAGAGCTGTCCTAGTAATGTTTAGCAGGGAAAACTAAGCTGAATTTTAGCACCCCAGGGACAAGGACAAAATGATGGAAAAACGCTCATCTGCACGAAGATAACAAAGTGCTGCTGGCTGTGGGGTAGGCGGGTTGAGGGGGAGCAGAGCCTGTGCCCCCTCCTCTGTTGCTGCCCCTTCTCCTTGCCTGCACCACCTCCTGCCCCCTTCAGCTGCGAGAGTGACTGTCACCTCCATCCGTCTGCTGCCCCGGATGTCTGCTAGGCTGACAGCAGAGCCCAAACGCTGACCCCATGGGCAGGCTGCTCACCGAGGGGAGCTGGGGGAGGCAGATATCACCTCTCAGTCACAGCGCGCCCAGCCTGCTCCGGGGGCAGCGCGGCAAAGCGCCCGCCCTGATCTTCTTGCGTTGCCATCACCTACCCTGAAATTAGTAACAGCATGTCCAAGGTTAGTGGCAAATTCAGATACCCAAGCCACACAGGGGGAGGGTGAATAAAGGACAGTGGTTGTGTACAGTATAAGCGGTTGCCTTAGACAATGCGTGACCTCTGAATTAAAAGACCAGGATTAGCAAAGAGCTTTTTTGCATTATTGGGCCCATTTACAAAAAGCTTTAGCCCTAATTGTATGGTACCACAGAGCTTTAACTTGAGCACATATTGGTTTTGTAACCTGATCCTCACATAAATCATAGTTGGTGAGAGCAGAACAATTAGTGCCTTAATCTACTGGAACTACACAGTATCTTTAAATCTGAATTTTCCTGATCATTATGGGTATTACAAGAGTCAATTAATTTATATTTCACACAAAATGTAATTAAATCCCACGATAACCTGACTGTGAAATGAAGGGAGGGGGAGTGAGGAGAAGGGTGGGAAAATCCTTTCCTTATGGAGCTGCCATCAGTGTGCTATCAACAGAGGCAAAGCCTCCTGTACAGTGCAGAAGTTTCAGGGAGGGATGTTGTTCCCAGTTTTGTACTGAGTGTCCATGTGGTCACAAGAAGCATTTGCTGCCACGTACTTCCAGCCCAGCCTGCAAGGAGAGTGATCTGTGGTTGCTAACCCATTTAAGTGCTCAGGAAAGGGGAAGGCCTTGATGTTCCAAAGAGCCCAATGCCTGTAGTTGGTCACCTAAGGGAATCCACTTATGACTCTATTACCCAGTAAATTAGCAGAGTGGTTCAGTCAGGTATATTTATCATGAAGAGAACTGAAGATAATTAATACACTGCATTGAATGCAAATTGCACCCACAGCACTTATCTCATTTTCAATTAGCACAAATGTTACAGCACTGCAGGCTTGTTATGGTTTTACCATGGGCTGGGTAATTAATTTCTGTGAGCTACATATCAGACACCTGATAATGCCGTTTATTAATAAATGTCACCCCAGGTATCTGTTAGGAGAGGTAAATAAATTAAATGTTCAGTTGTCTGCCCTGTGCAAATCTATTCTTACACCTCATTGCATCTTTTCACTTGTTTGTTTATCAAGGAGAATGACTGCCGAGATTACAATGGCAAACAAAGGAATATGAGGAACAATAATCTGCACCCCAAAGCGGTGTTTCTGTCACCGCTGCTGATGGCAGGAGTCATGTCACTGTCTCTTTCCTGCCTGGGGACACAGCTGTGGGTCACTGAGGTGACCTCCCTTCAGGGCTGCCCAGGACCCATGAGAGCAGAAAAGCTGAAGTGCCCTGCAAATCCTCACTTTCAAGGATTATTGGCATATATTTCTGTCTGCAGCTCTGTCCCTCAGAATGTTTATCTGCCCCCAGCCCTGGAGCCAGCACCCACACAGCTGCCTGTGCCAATTGTGCTCATCAGCTCCTGAGCAGATCCAGGTTTGTGTTTTGCCCTTTCCTTCCAAAACTTCAGAAGAGAAGGGTGGGGTTGGGTGAACTTGTTGACTTGTCCCCGCCCCAATGGGGCCATGGTGGAGATGAGAGTCCCTCCAGTCCCTACTGCCTCAGAGCCAGGGGTGGCAGGGCATGGACTATGGCATGGATTTTTGGAGATCTCTCCTCAGGAAAAGAATAGCAAGATTATAAGGAGAATGAAACAGCCGAGTGCTCTTTGATCAGTTCCAGGTTTTGGGAGAAGAGTGGAGCAGGAGGTGGTGGGATTCTGACAGCACAACGGTGGATAAAACCAGGTAAGGCCCTTACGTGGGGATATGGGAAGGTCAGGAAGTGCCATCTCCCCCAGACCCTGAGGTATCTTCTGCTGAGTGGGTAGATCATATCTGGCAAACCTTCTGGCCAACTCCTGTTTTCCAAAGTTTCAACACAGGAAAGGTCCTTTGGTCTTTTTTTTTTTTTTTTCCCCCTCATTTGATTTTGAAATTTGGGCAAGCCACACAAACAAAAATAGCTGAAAACCCTCCAGCTAACATGAACTTTGGTAATCCTTCTCCCCAAGGAAGACCACAAGCAGGTAGCTGAGTGACTTGAAGCAAGCTCTGCATAATCTGTCTTAGATCATGTTAACCTGGTTAAATTAACACAACCTCCATTCTGCTAGTGTAATTTAGTTGATAGAAAGATGATTTAAGGTAGTGATTTCCTACTTACAACACAAGTGGATTTATACTGGATAAACACTATTCTGGTGTACATTAGGAATTGTACCAGTTTGGCAAAATAAAAATGTGTAACTGACGATTACATTGGTAGAAATCTCAGTATGGAACAAGTGTCAATATTTCTTGAAGGTAGAGAGCATTTAATGCAAAAAAAAGTAGGTGCAATACAACACTCAGTTTCCCAGATATGAACATATTTAGTAAGAACCATATTATGAGTGACGTGTAAGTTAGCTGTGAGGAAGGAGCCTTTGGGGAAGAACAAGAGACTGTTGCCACAATAATTTAATCAGTGTGAATTTCAGTGAAAAGTGCTTTTAAGAAAAGTGCTTTCATCTCTTATGCAGGTCTTCATTATATTTACAAGTTTTTGTACTGTAAATATTTTCCATGTGCTTCCTGGTAACATGACTGCCATTATACCATCATCTGCTGTGAGTTTTTCAGATTTCAGGACTCAGAGATAGCTAGCTCAGTATTTGGAGATGGGACTTAAAATAATGCTTTAAAAATACTGCAGCACTTGAAAAATCAATTTAAAAAAGCCATATTGGGATTAAAGTTCAGAGAAGAACACATGATTTCAAAGGCCAAATAACCTGCCAACATCCTTTAAAACCATGTTTAATATGCTGAGAAGAATGTATAAACTTCAGTTCAAACAATTATAATATCCATTCTAAGGAACTGGCAAGGTGTACAGACAGAATTAATGCAAACTCCTTATTTGAACTGGAACAATATCTCCAATAAAAATAGAAATGGTGAATGCACTGTGAGTGAGACAGATCTGGTTTCTTTCCAGTCAGATCCAAGCTAAATCCCAGGCATGACAGGTCCAACAGGGACTCCTGACCCAAGTGTGTGCCCTGCACACTGGTTCCCCCTGAGTGGCCACCTTTCTCTGGGAGAGATAGCACAGCTGGAGCCAGGGTCATGCCAAGCCAGCTGTACCATGCCTGCCAGGCTGTGGCTTGGCTGGTGGGACTGGTGCTACCTGCAGAGAGAGAGGGTCTCTCATGGGGGAACAGGCATTGTGGACAAGGCTTTTCTAGTGGAACCATGCAGCACAACAAGGAGACTTTTACAGGGAGAGAGGCCAATGAGAGTGCTGTTGGTGGCTGAGGTCAGTAGTGTTGGTGGGGAATGAGCTCATGTGGGCCATGCTCCTAACAGCCAGCTCCCTGCACCTTACAGTGAGCCTTGTACCCATTCATCAGTTGTTCATCAATTCCCTCTCCCACCTTCCTGCCAAGGGAGAAGTGGATGTAATGGAACATCTTGTTTCTGTGTTTCTGATGGTATTATTTATGCAAGTCAAATATGCCATGTGATGGAGGGGAAGTTTGGTGAAGGTTTGCATTCCCTGAAGGTGTTCAATCTACAGGCTGAGGGCTCTGGACAGATGTATGTGTTTCTTTCTGCAGAGAGCTCATAGGGTTTGTGGAGTGAATCTGTCAAATGTTTCCTTTGCTGCAGCTTCATGCAGTGTTAGATGTGATGAGGATGATAAGAATGAAGACTATGAACTCAATTAGGAATTCCACAGGAAGCTGGTGCCAGGCCCAATGCCAGGTTTGATATGCCTTTGTCACTGAAGAGATGCATTGCAGCAGTAAATGAAGTTTTCTAAGCATGAATGCTGCGTGTTTGCGTATTTGAAATGATAGTCCAGCTGAGAAGTGACATAGCCATGAATAACAGAGACAAGGTCATCACCTGCCAGGGTGGCACAGAGCCTCCTAACCAATGGAAAAGAAGTGTTTCTTGCAGAGGTTGCCATGGGAAAGCCTAGCATCAGTATCAAATCTGAGAGCACACCTAAGTTACGAAACCAGCACACCACTTGGGGGAATACACCATCCAGCCAGTACTAGTACAGTCAAGTGACAAGCTATTAGAAAAGCTTTCCTGTCTCCCATCTGTCTTACCTCTGTTTTGCTTGGATTTAACCCGATATTTTTCTTTTACTGCCGTGTTGGTGGTAGCAGTGTGTGTATATACAGAGAAATTTAGGTATAGCTGTATTTCACCTGCCCATTTCTGGCAATTCAGTTCATGCCGAATCGCTCAGCAGCTTCGTGTAGAAACAGGGAGGCACCACAAAGAATACAGATCAGGAGTCCACAGGAGACAGGAGTGTAGTGCTGGAGATAACACTTACTCACAAGTCAGGAGGTGTGTACCAGCAGGAATGATTCAAAATAATTCTAGTACATTACCCTGGACTTCTGCCACCTATCAGGAGAGACAGCAATATCTCATGGTTAACGCTGAAGTCAAGGAGGATGAGGATGGATGCCTGCCCTCTCTCCACTGACAGGAGGGTGTCATCCATCAATGCCACTTGAACAGCTCCAGTCCCATGTCCTGGCTTCAATCCAGACTGTGACAGATCTAAAAGATTCACCTTTAGCAGGTTTAGTTCAAGCTGCCCTTTGGCTACAAACCATAGGAAATTTCCTGGTAATTGGGAACCCTTTTGGATATTGGTTAGGAAGAACTCATGTCCATAGAACCCCTTTGGATATTGGTTAGGAAGAACTCATGTCCACAGGATAGATTTTTCTCAAGGCTAGGTGACAGTCAATTCCCAACATGTTGATAATTCCCCAGTTGTGTTCCCCATCTTTCTTTCAAGACTTTGACTTTTGTTTGGGCTCTGGAACAATCTTGGGCAGATGGCAGCATGAGGAAGCCAGACAATATTGCTGGGTTAAATCAAGGACACGAATGAGTTCTGAGGTGTAGTCGCTGCAGCCAAAAGTAGCCAGTCCTGTCAACACACTGCTAAACACTTTTTCCTCTGGTCAAAGGGGCGAGATCACTTTCTAGGATTTTAAAATGAAGGTAACTTTGGCCATGTGAGAAAGAATGTCTGCTTGTCCTCTGCCCTTTGCCCCAGCCTGCAGCACACCGAGCTGTTCCAGCTCTGCTTGGTGGCTGTGGAGGCTGGGTGAGCCCAGAGCTGTCGCGCCTCTCTGCAGACCAGGGTGTGCTAAAGCGCCTCAAGAAGAGAATTACGGAAGAGGTGAAGTCTGTTAGCTGTCTCATTTGTGCTCCCTGTGGTTATTTGTGTCTATGTGTAGGATTTCTTTTGGCTCCTTGGTTCCTGCTGGCTGTAATGGAGGTCCATGGGGGTGGTTACCATCAGGCTGGGACCAAATGCACTTGGCACTGGATGACAATAAACATGAATAGCCTGAATAAGCAGCAACTTTTTCCTTCCTACCTTATGGATCAATGTCAGAACCTTTAAGTCTTTATGGCCGAGTAGTTTTTCTGCACCTTGGTGTTAATTAGTTGTTTAGATTCTTACAAGGTGGATTTACATTTACCTGTGTTTCAAGATGATTAGTGGGTACCAAGCAACTGATTACACTTGCAGCCAATCCTGTGCCATTAACAGTGAAAAACGGCAGGCACTGTTGTTTCAAATCTCATTTGGTTTGGCAAGGGTATGATGGTAAAAAATAACGGCTAAATCAATTGCTTGAATATACAGGGTTTTTCACCTTCAGGCATCTTTATCAACACAGCTTTGATTAATATCTGTACACTGACTGGCATTTTCCTATTGCCATTAGAGAAAATTTAATAGGTTGTTCACAATTTTTCTTCAAGAGATGGATTTTGGAATTTTTTTTAAAAAAAATTCCCTAATGTTTATGTTTAGAGAAAGTCAGTTAATGTTGATGATTCTCATATTTGACCCAGAATCTGAAGAATTATTTGAAAAGATCTGTGAGTGATTTAGTTTTCTAAATTACAGTACTATGTTTATTTTATTTAACAAACAAAAATTCCAGCAAAGTACTGTTTGCCCTATTACAGACAGGTCAGAGCTCACAATAAGCACACATGTAATGGAGGTAGACTGATATTAGCCAGCAGAGGAGAGGGTCAAATGTTTAACCTGAAACTGATTTTTTGGTTAAAACATGCAGTTTTCTGTAAAATAAAGAGAGTAATGAATTTTTGCTTCTGGTAGGGAATTGTTTCAATTTGAGGAAAAAAGTAAAAAAATGGCCAAAAACCCTGTTTCATTTCAGCATTTCTAAACATTCCAACATGTTCTACAATGAAATACTTTGATTTCACAACTACAAATGTTATTTAATTTTCAAAATTGCTTCAGTTTATGAAAAAAAAGTAAAACATAAGAGATTAAATATAAATTAAACTCTTTAGAATGATAAAATTTTTTACTAGAATGATACAACTTTCTAATTTTTTTTTTGCTAATGATTTTTTTTTTTTTTTTAATCAAAGGAAAACTTCTGGAAACTTATTTTGGGTCAAAGCAACTAATTATTACATATTATGCTTTGATTTGGCTTTGATTTGATTTGGCTGCTTACAGCCCCTTGAACAAAGCTTGAAGGAAGAAATGTCAAGTTTCCCAGTTCCCAGAAACAGATAAAATATTCCAACTGTTGGAACCAGGTAGCAGAATCCATGGAATGGTGGGGACTTCACTTTGTCTGGGCTCAGGAGCTTTGGAGTTTAAGCTGGCTACCATGAAAGTCAGTGGAAAAATGTGTGTGTAGGATCAGTCCTGTTGTAGCTAATCCTGGGAATCAGAAAGTCTGGGGGTTGAGGCACTTCCCTGGGCTTGTTGCTAGTGAATCTGTGGTAAAAGAAAATTACCTTGACCCTGCAGTGTGTGCACTTCTTTCCTATTGTCAACGCTTTTAAGGTCCTTGCAATCCTGCCCAGTGCTGTAGATACCACACTTCACCACCTAAGGAGTTTTTTTGGTAATCTTTGCTCTAACAAGGAAGCAAAGGTTGTTGTGAGTGAAGACAAGGGTGGGGGTGGGGAGGTTTTCAATCGGCAAGTGATCTGAGAATAAAGAAAGGTTACCTGTTTGTTTGTCAACAGGATGAAGTAAATAAGAGTTAAAAAAATCGGAGACACCAGTCAAAGGCAATCAAATATGTATTTAATTAAAGCAAACATAAAAATTAAAGTTACATGTTGAATCAATAAACAGCACTTTTTTCTACATGCATTTTGAACAAGACAGATCAGAATCTTGCATGATGAAGACATAATGTGTCATAATAATTAGGAACACAGACAAAAGAACAGCTAATCAACATGCAAATTTATGCAGTTCTGGCGATTCAGATGAGGCAGATTTCTACCTCTTTTTTTGCTTGATTCATCTTCATTGCTAATCATCTGAAGGCTGCCAAATGTTCACTGACACTAATGTATTATAGGTCAAGAGAGGCAGGTCTTCACCTATTACCCCCACAAACAATATGCTTTCCTTCCCTGTTTCCTCTTCAGGATTTTCAGCAATTACTGCCAGATGCAATCAGACTCCTTGAATAGGAGCAACTGGGGCTTGTTTGTGGCTTGGATTCATTAGAATCAGGAGGATGAAGAAAGGAATAAATTACTTAATTGCACAAAAAAGTTGCAGCCAAAGTGATGGTGAGAGAAGCTGATTGTGTAGTTGCGTATTAGGCCACTCTTGGAATGGAGGATCTTAGAATAGCTGGTAGTTTGGCCTTCCTGATTCAGACAGATTTGGGTGTCCTCCAAAACAGATGGCTCCACACACCATCTATTCTTCTCTTTGTCAGGTTTTACCATTTATTTGATCTTGTTCATCTATGATGCTAGTTGTATTAGATGTAACACAAATATGCATTCAGATCATATCCATTTAGTCTTGCATCCCAACTTTTATTCTTTTAGCCTTGTTTGATGAGATGATCAAGTTGAACAAAGCCCCTGTTGTCCTGTTCCTGCACAACATCCATACATAAAACACCAAAACCCGTGACTAAAGCCTTGCACAGACAAATAATCCTCCTGTGCCACAGGTTTTAAAGGTTTATTTCTCCCCATTTTACCAAGCAGCTCCCAGCTCTGACAAATGATAACTAGACACAACAAATAGTTAATTTTTGTTTGATCCCACAGAAGCGAACATTTGCATATGCCCAAGCAAAACTGCCCCCCTCCCATCCTTATGCTGAGACCCCTGTTCAGATATTCTCTTCAGGTTCCAGGCCATGTGTTATGCTTGTGGGTGGTCTTAAGATCTTAAAGAAAAGCTTTGCTCTGTGAAGTCATGCAGCACTGTATGTAATTAAGAGGCTTTTTTTCCTTTTTTTTTTTTTTCCCCCTAAGTCCCTCTATGTTTCCTGATTTCATTGTTGTTCCAAATGATCATCACTTTGTGGAAGAGTTGCCTTTCAGGTGTTGGTTAGCTTTAACTTTGTAGAGATGAGACGTGTGGTCAGGGATTCACTTCCCAGTGACCTGCCGAGCGTGGGGCTGCGCCGCAGTACTGCTCACTCGCAGGGGCTGGAGCGGGGTCACACGTCCTCCTCACGGCTGGGTCTGCAGGCTGTGCTGCTCTCTGTGCTCTTACAGGGCAGCCTTGGCAGCTGCTATTGGTCTTTCATCTGGGGCAGTTGGGGTAGCCCTTGTTTGCCTGATAATTGTGGGGATCTGTGGTCAGAGAGGGGCAGGTCTTTATGCAATGCGACATGGTCCTGGATTACAATGAACTTTCAGAGTCTGTAGTTATTTATCTTTTGGCCCAACATCTGCTGCAACCTGACAGATGCCCAGGAATGATACTTTACAATCATGTTTGTGTCTTGAGTGCACAGCATAGGATTTTTGAGTACTTTTGAAGCCAAAATTGAAGTTTTTGAGTCTTTAACATTTTTCGAAGTAAAATGAAACACCCATGGCAATGGCAGTGTAATTGCAATGCTGGAGGGAGAGCTCAAGCTCCCAATTTCCAAGGAGATAAACTGGAAACACACCTCTTGCCAAGGCTGGTATCTAACAACTGTTTGCATTGCCCCTGGGGGGAGCAGCTCTTCCAAGGAACCTATCTCCTGTAGTCTTTTTAGAGGCCACATATTGATACAGTTCACGGAGATGGTGGGCCCTTCAGATGGCAACTTTTGGACTGAAGGTGATAGAATTTCCAGGCCAGAACTTCTGTTGCATAGGTGCCAGTGTCTGTCTTGTCCTCCTTGCCCTCACCTCAGCCCCTCCACAGTGCCCATGGCCCACTGTGGCTTTGGTCCCAAGGAGTTCCCCCACTCCTCCTCCTGTGCCAGAGGGAAAGGAGAATCATGCCCCTAGGGAGAAATGGGGCCCAATTGATGGCTCCCCTTGCCCTGGGCAGGGCAAATCCTGTGCTAGGATCATTTCCCCTTTCTGTCAGTGAAGACAGAGGGATAGTCATGCTGGAAAAGCAAAGTTAATGCTCTGTTCCATGCATTGCTTTCATTCCCTTGAGCAAGTGCAGTTTTTAATTGGGGTGTTTCATAGGGCACCAGTGAACACCTTTTATTGTAAGTCTTGGAGACTTAATTTTACTGCTGTGTCACTAGGGGGAGATTTTTGAAGGGACAAATGCATTTAAGTGCTTACTCTCTTTTCAAAGTCAACAGGAGTTACACATCTAAATGGTCTTTGTGTGTGAGGGAAATACTGTGAAATGGGTAGAGCCCACATATCTGTTGCAAGTGATAAAGAATGCCAATGGGTGAGGCTACAGTGAACTGATTTTTTGTCGTTTTTTTTTTTTTTTTTTTTTGCTTTTTTTGTTTTTTAAATTGCCTTCACATCCTTCATTTCTCACAGGCTGGGAATTGGTTTGTTACAAAGCATTGAGATACCTCATCTCCTCAGTCGAAATCCTCCTAGATAGTTTTGTGATAAGAAGACTGAGAAAATCCACACAAGGAACTTGTCTTTGTACAGATGATACCTGGCTGCTTTTCTGTCTAAAGTTATAGAGATTCAAGAGCTGATGATGTCTTACAAAGGCTCCCTCTATCCGAGGGTCCCCTCAGAAAGGCGGGGGGAGATTTGCTTTGACAGGCTTTAAAGTCAGTGTAATCTCTTGCAGAATGGCCTCTGCTTTCACAGCTCCTCATGTTGCACCATGTCCTGATTTCTACACTTGTATTTGTCAATGAAACATTGCCTGAGCTTGGGTGAACAGTGCTCAGCCTGAGTGAGGGCTGCTCACTTTGGGTATTTACCACTTTTTATTCTGCTGTGAAGCTATCCCAATGCACAGAATATTATCGATGGCATCTGAGTGAGTGACTAAACTGTTCTGAATAGAAACACGGGGGAAGGATGCAAATGAGTACTCTTGTGTGTCTGGAAGGCAAGAAGCACTGGCAAAGCTTTGGGCAATTAGGAGGCTATTTGTGCCATCACTGGTGAGAAAGGTATGGACACAGCTGGAAGCAAAAGGCCTCTGCAAAGTGCATATTGTAAATGGTGCTTTAACACCTATGCTGGGCACCTATGACCATCTGCATTTGTTGTTAGCAGCACTCTTTAAATACTACTGTTTCCTATCAGAGGCACAGGTTTAGAAAATGCACCTTTCTGTGTGGAATGAGCATGTCTATGGGCAGACCATGTGCAAAATGAGGTTAAAAAGGTTGCTGTCCTGTTGTGTCAGGAGTGGCAGACGTCACCTGGCTGGTCTCTGAAGGCTCTTGAGGAACTTCTGCCCATTGGTGAACTCATTCGTTCTGACAGTCTATTACCTCCTTTGTTTTGACATATTTTCACTCTCCTCTTAATGTTTCCTGTTTTCATGAATCTTGCCCTTCTGCTGCATTTTCCTGTGTGTGTTTTTTTTCTCCCAGATGTTGTATGGCTGGCTATTTCAGTAACTCTTTGCGTACTACAGAACTGAGAAAAAAAAAAAAAGGGCGAGTGGAAAAACCCCGCATTGGAATGATGGCGTATTTTCCATGCGCGTGTCACATGCTGGCTGAAACACGTTCAACTGGTACGTTAAACATCTATCTAAAATACTGCTATACAAAGGGCTTAATTATTGTATCCATGCAGGGTATGAGCTGGCATCTGCTATTTCGAAAAGCAAAAGGCTTTTTTAAAATAGCAGTGATTTGCTGGCAATGACGGATTTAATATTTGTCCAGTGCTTGAACCTGTTTAGGCACAGGGTTGTTTGATATAGGTAGTTTAGGACTATAGATTTCTATGGAAAAACATGATGTACTTATTAAATGGCCAAATACACACGCATAGGGCAGGATATTTGAAGATGCCGACAGCAGCTCTTATTCTAACTTCTAGAAGTCAGGTTATCTATTAAGGTGACTAACTATGTATTTCTACTTTTGAAATGCCTCGTAAAGCTCAGCCTCGCCAACTCTTTGCTTACCAAAGTAATTATATCTATATCCAAGCAGACTTTTCAGGGTCAGGTTCTCTTTCTCTATGGCATAGTTCATGTGTGGTATATCCTGGTGCTAGTATGTAGTGACTGCCTGGAGCTGAAGTGGGATGAGCTGCTCAGCTTTGCATACCTGTAATGCTTGTATTTGACAGCTTGCTGCTGCAAAATTTGCAATATAAACCTGGGTCCTAAGCTCCAGAGGTTTTGCCTATTTCCCTCTGAGATTTTGTTGCCATGAATATGTGTCAAGTCAAATTTCACATTGGAAAGGGATAGCTAATGTAAAAACCAGGTTATTTGGAACTGACAGCAGTTATCTTTGTCATAGTTCTGTCAGCCTTCCCCTCAGTTCTGCAAATGAACATTTCCTTAATAAATGTCCTTGAAGCATGTTTCTTCCCCCACTTCACTCACTTTACAGGTGGATGTCACTTCTTAAAGCACTTGTAGCGTCTACAAGTACATTTGGGAAGATTATCTCCAATTCCCAACTGTTGGAGTAACACTTTAGCTAGTGCATACATACTTGGAAAATGTGGTGAATACCCTACTGTTTCTCAAAAGACCCAGGGTATGAAAGATGTGCTGCCTTTATATAAGCTGAACAAGACTGAGTCCATTGCTACTGGAGAACATTGTAAGGCTTGTCATGTTTTTACTGTCAGCTAGATTCTCTGTATGCAGTGTATCCAAAGTTTGACCCATGGCTCTGCTACTTCCCAGTGCATCTACTCCTGGTTAGAGAAATGGTGTCTGGCCTAACCTCTCTGCCACTTCAGTAGCCTGGTGATGTCCTCAACTGAAGATGGGCATAAATGACCCCTGTGAAAAACCTTGCCACAAGGAAAGGTCCCTGAATTTCTTAATCTTCTTCTCTGTGACTTCCTGGGCTGCCCAGGATGCTGAGGATCAGAGGAATTCAATCTATAAATGCAGTTAAACCCTTCACAGCAGAAACTTTCCCTTCACATGTGTTGTAGGTCGATGGTGGCATTCAGTCCTTTGCCCATGGAGCTGGGAGCTGAATTCAAGAGAAGGGACCCCAGCCTGTGAGACACTGGTAACTTGTGGCTTGCAAGGCGATTGAGAGTGGCTTGCAGTGTGCCAAGCCCAGAGGTGGAGCAGTTGGCAAAAAGGATTTCAAAGTTGGTGATTTTGACCACGTCACACATGATTTTGAAGGATAATGACAGTCTTCCAAAATTGCTTGTTACTTTTTTGTGTTTTGAAAATGCTACCTGATGCTGTCAAGTGATTGGCGTGCTCTCAAGCAGTCAGCTGATCCCTTTGTGAGATGGGCTTGGTGGATGAGTTAGGAAGTCCAAGAGTTTGGACCCTTGATGGCAGCAGTCTTCTTCTTAAATGTATGTATAACATGTTTTCTATGCCCTCTTAAAAGACAATGGTACCTGGGATTTCTTTCAGATCCAGATGGAAAGCTTTTGTTAAAAAGAGTGGTAATGAGGCTTAGTAAGATTTGTTTTTTGTTAAGAAAAGATCATCTGGCGCTTGCTTTTGGAGCTGGTTGCTCATGAAGGTTTCTAATTCAGGGTCTTAATTTTTGTAAAGAGTGAATTACAAGAAGTCAGAAGAATGATGCGAAGAGCATTTAATAATGCACATTCACAAAGAAGTGGTGTAACTACATTAATTAGGCAAGTCTTGCGTAAAGATGCAATGTAATTATATATTTGAGACAGTTAATTAGGGAGCTACTTGGAAATTTCAGTGAATATTAAGGTAATTATACATAAATACTATAACCATTAAGACTGCACCCATAATGAAAGCAATAACTAATTACATAAATAACAGCATACTTATGTTTTTACATTACCAATACCTAACAATACTTCCTCTCTTTCCCTGCTCTCTTTGCCATGCAAATGACAAAACTTCATTTTCTGATTCAGATATTCTTGCAAATTGTTGAGGAAACAATGAACTTTCCTCTTGTCCTCTTTCTCTAGAGAAGGCTGGACTACAGGAGTCATGCACACCTAGCAGGAAGACAGTCAAGAATACTTCTGGTTACAAGCTGAGTTTCTGTGACTTCTCTTGGGTCTCATACCAACCCCAGTCTGAGAAGTTTAATAAAGAAATGGTATAGCTGTAAGGATAATGTTTTAGACTGTTCAGGAAGCTTTGAGTGAATCAGTACTGAGGGTTAGGTGAATGGCTGTCATAGAAACGGTGCCCTGCTTTTCATAGTTTTGGGCCTGTAGGCAAATGGCAGATCTTTACTAAAACATTTCCTACTGTTTAGTTCTATCAGGGTTTGGAGTATCTGTCTGCTGTCACCTTCATGTTCACCTAAATCTACTGGCTTCCAGTGACAAGTGTGTCAACCCTTACTATGTTGTGCACATTGCTGTTGTTTTTCCAAGCTACCTCAACAAGGCTGTAACTCAGGCTATTTAAACCCTAAAGAACTATTATGCTGAGAGTTTTATATGAGGGTCAGCCTTATTGACACAGCTGGAAATCAGAATTGTTGTTTCCTAACATACTTACTGAGTCAATAATAGTTTCTAGCAACTCTCACCTAAGGATCTGTGTCTCAGGATGGGTCTGTGATTATGTGTACTATCATGATGGAGACTTTTCAGGTGGGGAAACTGAGGCACAAAGAGCTCAAATGACTTATCCAATGTCATGAAGGACATCCAGAGTTCCACTGTAAATCTCTCTGCTCTATTTTAGTCAAAGTGATCCTCTTTCCTGACTGAAGGATGTGGTTGGTACATGGTTTGGGGACTAGTGGTGGGACTTTTTCCTCTCTTTGTTAATCTTGTCTGAATAATTAAATTGACCTGGTGAGACAGTGGAGTTCACAAAGGAATGTAATTTTCAGCCAATTGTCCATATTATTATGCTTCTGCTAACATCATGAGTAGCAGCAGACTGAAAAGGCCCATAGCAGCATGGGCTCAATGTACGTTTGTAATTTTGAAGTGAGTGTCCTGCAGAACACAAGGTCAGAACTAGAGAGTGGCTGGCACCTGGGATTTGCTGAGGCAAAGTTAAATATTATTTAGGACAACACACTGAATTTTGCTATACTCTTATTGCACACTTCAAGACAAGTATCTGTATACAACAAAATGGTGTTTTCTTAGCTCAACAAGAGTGACCAGTAACTATCATAAACTTCAAAATATATCAAAGGTTGGTGGGACATTTCAATTTATTTTGATTCTAGATAAATAGTGTCATAATTTTGAGATGGTAATTACTTTCAATCTCTATAAATGTTCTTATTGGTATGGGTTAATATAATGGCTCACGTTCCAAGGCAGGTCAGTTCTTATATTTTTTTTTTGCACATAGTAATGTCACCAAGTTTTTAAGCTCTTTGTTTCTTTGCAAAGTGAGACTAGGGGCAGCTGACCTTTTTTGGCATTATAATACATAGACACTGAACTTTGTGTAGGTATGCTGGAATAAAGATTAATTAGATAAATGCTATAGCAGTAGATACCTACCAAAGATAAATTGTGTTACATTACTGTGATAGATTTCCCTGAGTTTGTGACCAAGAGGAATATAGCAGTTCTAGTTCATCAAGATTTCTATAAATGTTTAATACAGTGGTATATGAAAGAAAACAATTTGGGCTAGAGAAGATATGGCACAATAAATGTAAAAACATGGCTAAGGAAAGATTGCTGAAAACTGAGCTAAAAGAGCTGCCGAGGGATAAGAACAGTAACTAGCAAAGTTTATTAATGACCAGTCTATTGACCCATCTGAGCATTTTTATTTGTAGTCACGGCAGAAAGTCTGTGCAAATGCAAAGTCTATAAAGAGACAGAAAGCTGAGAGGCCTTGACAGTTCAGAGAAGGACTGACCCTGACAACAGGAGAAATGGAAAATGGATAAAATGCAGTACTAATAAACCACAAGGTCATGCAGATGGTTTTTTTTTTTTTTTTTTCCTCTTAGCAGGAGGCTCATCATCTGGAAGTAAGAGAGAAGTGTTTTGCTGAATCTCCCAATGATTGACAAATGCTGAGGCTCTACAACAGCAGGGACAGGAAGTGTTCCCTGAGATGTTCTCCTGGATGTTGCATCAGGGGAAGCATATCCAGGAAACATGTGGGATTCCTGACTACTTTTGTACAAGGCACTGGGGACATCCAAAAAAAGACAGACTCCAGAAGAAGGGAAATTAAATTGAGATAGGAAATGGGGGATAAAGGGCTCTGTCTTTAGTTTAGAAAAACTAAAACTGAGTAGAGGTATATTTTTCCCTATAAATATATTATCAGGGTAAGTGGTGAGAGAGAACTAGTTAAATTATGAGAGTATTGAATTCCATAGGAACAATTGATAGGAACCAATTGAATAAATGTTCTTTGGAAAAGGGATGAAGGTTTTTAATAATGTGAAGTTTTGGAGCAGCTTTCCAATAAGAGTCACAGGGCAAGAAAACTACCTGGTTTCAAGAAAAAACTTGAGAAATTTATCAATGAGATTGTGATGTTGTGATATCAATGAGATATGATGTGTGAGACGTAGCAGGGGATGACCTGGGAGGACTCTTCCAGTCCTATTTCCTATGTAAAACTATTCAACAGAGCCCCTGGTCTCCAGAGTATTTTTTTTTCTGTAAAAAGACTTCAATAGCAAGCTAGGGAAAATGGCCTTTCCTTTGGATTCTTTGTTTGCCCTTATCTATACAGGAGACATAGATCTGATCAAAGTGCCAATGAATCTTGTGGTAGGTTGGATGCAGATCTCTATTATCTGTGTGACAATACATTTTAGAGGTCCTGCTCATTATTGGGGCCCAGCTACTTTCCATGACCTGACTTTTATGATCCCAGTTCATCTCTTAGCTAAATTCATCTGAAGCTGTTTCCTTGATAGCCCCTTCAATATTTTACAGGTTTCTTACAGTTCTTATATTCTTGTAACCTTCTGAGATCCTTCAAAGCAAGCCAAACAATCTTCTACCTTTCACAGTGCCATGAGCTAGCCAAACCCATGAGTAGATCCCTAATTCTCTGAGATAAGGTCAATAGCTTATCACCCTCTGCTATCCTAAAAAGATCTGGCAACAGAAGTCTAGGTGTCTAGCAACCGAAAGAACTGTTAATAATGGATGATGACTGACAAAACTCTTAGGTGTGAAAGGAGATTTACCAGGAGCATGGTGTTCCTGCACAGTGCTCACTGATTGACAGCCCCAACAGGTTAGAGGTTACCCACGGAATACAGTCTTGATGGCCTAGGATGAGATGTTCCCCCTGACCCTCCTGTAAGCTGGTGATACAAAGCCCTGGCTAACATATCATTAACTTGCGACACCACGATGATGGGATTAAGACCCAGAGGGCTTTATCTCTACCTTATTAATGGCAATTAAAAGCTGCGTGACAGTTTTAAAACTTGTTGATGTAAAGAAAGTTAGTGCCTGTCTTACAGTGGCACAGTAAATAATTGTCTGGTTGCTTGGCTTTTCGTAATCTGCCCATGCAGCTGGATATTATCATTATTTTGCTGCAAATACAGCTTCTCGATTTATCAACAAAAGAGCAGGTAAGGCTCTATGTAAATAATGATGAAGGACACTTCCAGGTTGGATTTTTTCCCATTTAGATTGCTGAGCATGAAAGAAGCAGAGGATTTTCAAAACTAATGATAGTATCTGTTAGACCTGTTTTTCAAAGTCTAATTACCCCCAAAAATGTTAACCCCAATTTTAGTTACTGCCAACTTCACCTGGCTAATTCATAGGGCAGGTATGAAAATCTCTCTTCACCCTGCTTTATATGGAAAGGGATATTTACTCCTTCTTGGGTGTTTACCATTGTTGGAGCTGTACTGATTTGTGGCAAGCAGTTTCATATCTTTTGACCTTTTGAATTCAAGGAAATATGACTACTTCCACAGCAATATTGTGAGTGCTGAACTAGAAATAGCTCTCTTATGTGCTGCCTCTGTTAAAATCTCAATCTAAATTGGAGAGAAAGGATCAAACCCAAATATGTGCTCTAACTGGAAAGTCATGTTTCCCTCAAATATTTAGTGACAGTTCTTATGCTTCTACATCTCCTGATTAACTTCACTGGTTGTGACATCTCTCAGGCTGTGTCTCTGAACCACCTTCCTCACTTCTATTTTTCTGTGCAAATGTTGATTAGGTGCTTTTTCATGAGAACTGGCTGCTGTACTTTTTGGGGGACCTCATATGTTGTGAATCTTTCTTGATCTTTTCGGAAGCATGGTCAGGTTTTTGCTTTCAAGAGCTGATCTCAGCTCTGGGGAGTGACAAAGTGGAGAAACC
Source organism: Thryothorus ludovicianus (assembly GCA_013397245.1). Lineage (NCBI taxonomy): Eukaryota > Metazoa > Chordata > Aves > Passeriformes > Certhiidae > Thryothorus > Thryothorus ludovicianus. The sequence goes on from VZTB01005220.1 coordinate 225,112, forward strand.
AGTCATCAGTGCAGCTCCCAAAGAGGCTTCTTCCCACTTGCCCCCCAGCAAGCAAGAGGAAAAGACACTAGGTCTGCCTTTCCCTATGTTTTTACTTCATTTTTTTCCAGGGTTATAAAGGCTGGAGAGCCTTTATGCATTTGGTGTTCCTCTTGATTGCTTTCGGACTAGAGAAATGGATTCAGCTTTTGCCACTGCTGTAATTGCAGTGCCCTGTGTCTGCCTGAGCTGCTCCAGCTGTGCTGAACTGGCTTCAGGACTCCTGCTGGGTCCTGCCTTCTCCCAGCTCTCCAGAAGCTGTGGGACTCAGAGACGTCGCCTGTCATTTTAGCCTCTTGCCACTCCAAGGCAGAGATTGCCTTACACTTGTAGTTTATACAGCCCCAAGCACAATGTCAGCATTACATATTAATTAATAATAGTGGCTTATATTGCTAATCACTTAATTATAAATTATGTCTGCTGGTTATGCCTGCCATCACATATTACTTTGTAGTTACATAGATATACACATAGTGTATCTGGGCTTTTGTAAATCAGCTTGTAGTTGTTCAATGATACAAAGGCTATGCCAGCACATAAATCCGATGTAAACTGCTAATCATTTTTAAATGAAGACAAAGCAATCTGAGTTTTAAATACATAATGCAAGAGAATTACAGTGCATGTGCCTGAAATTTAGGAAGAGAACTTGCTTTGCAGACGTTTCAATTGTAAGTAAAATTCTGACGTTATGCGCATTACATGGTATTTTACTGAAATCACACTCAGTGGCAGATTTGCATAAATGAATGTATTGTATTTTTTATAACTGTGAAAGCTTTAATTACCTAAACTCTAATTAGGCTTGCATTTTTTAGACAACACAAGATATTAGCTTATTTGGTAGTTGGCTCAACTTTAATATTTTCCCACATTTGTAACTCATATGTAATAAAATTCTATAAAAACAAAGGGAAAACATAGAGATGAAGACATCCCTGGAATTTCTGGAGTGGATTGGTTGTTTCTTCTCTTGGTGCATTTAAGCCTCAATGCACTGAAAATTTCTTGAATGCTGCCCTAGGGCCAAAATCATACCTGACAATTTTGTTGCAGACAGATTTGGTAGTGTTGCATCAAGGATAAATCTAAAGAAGTATATTTTAATAATTTCTAGGAATAAAGATGTTGTGTGGAAGGGAGTTATTCATGATATTATTTTATAGTGAAATTTGTTTAGTGTTCTTGGAACTCTTGCAGAGTTCTACAGTGTTGTTTTTGCAGACCAGGGTGACAATACTGTCTTGGTACTTGGCCTGCTGGGATTGCGACAAAGATTTAGACACACAACACAGATTTTTGAAAAGCTTATCCCCACAGGAATTTCACATGGCACCCAGTGAGTAACTGTGGTGCCTTTCATAAAGTGAGAAAATTAACCAGATAAATACAACTACCATTAATTGTTATTGCCTATTACCTATGCTAATGCCTCTTGTGTTAATTCTGCCAAATTTTCTCTTTTGCTTCCTTATGAGCGCGCCTCTTGTCTCTCTGTTGGGTTGTCCAGATTTTCCCCTTTCCTGTCTCATGAAGTTGTGGCAGTTTCTGGGTGCTTGTCACCGTGTGGGCAGGCTGTTGTAATGTGCTCAAACAAAGCCACTTTTGCAGGCAGTTGAGAAGCCTGCGCTGGATCAGAGCATCCAGCCCAGCACTGACTGAGGACGTGCTGCTGGGAGCGTGCAGCACCTCTGTTCTCTCCTGCTGCTAAGGCAGGTCTACATGCTGTTGACATGCTTGTTGTGGTATGTAGCCTTCCAGATGCTCAGGAGAGCTGCTTTTCTAAGTCAGAGGGAGGTGAAGATGCCTCACCTCTTGAAGGACTGTGTTGAGAGAAATTGTATAAATCCTCCAGTTTTATTCTAGGTGCTGCTTGCAGCACCTGTCAGGTAGAACCAAACAGCACCGCAGCCCTACCATTGCCAGAACAGAAAAAAAAGACTATTAATATTTCACCCATTATTACTATTGAGGGTTTCAGCTGTATTTTGTCAGGAAGAATGAAAAAGAGGAAAGGAGCATCATATTTATTTCTGTAATTTCTCCTCCCTTACTCTTCTTAATCCTTTATCATCTTGAAGCAGAAAGATTTGTTTGAGGAGTTCTACAAATGAACTGTTTAGATGAAAAATAAGAGATGTAAACAGTTAGCAACTACAGGTTGCATTTCTTGTTCTCTTCTCAAACCCTAAGGCTCCCTTTTTAGAAGGTTGACTGTGCCTTTCTTCCTAATAATTACGGTGCTCTGGGAGACATTCTTCTCTGCAGCACTGGTAGGTATATATCAGTTTGTGGTATGTTACTGCATTTGTGCTAACTAACACCACCTGGAGTAATGCCCAACACATTATTAAAAGTGCCTTTATTTCCTTACATATAGTAACATTGTCCAAAACATTTTATTTTGAAAGCATGCAGATACCTGCAGTTGCAAGATATCACTCAAGCTCCTGAGCTAGGGCAGACCTGTGAGTGGTTTTAGTGGTGCTTAGAGCAAACAGTCTTCAGAAGCCCTCTAAATCCAGAAACCTCTGTGTCCCATTCCCAGCCACCTCCATCACATCTCTGGACATTCTGCAGGCTGTGTGTGTGTTTGTGTGTCAGCTACCTGCTGGCTGAAGCTCCTGATGTGCTCCTGTGTGGAACCACGTGTCCCTGCTTGAGCTCTGATAATTCTGGCCTTTAGCTAGTGCAGATAAAGCTATTGGGAAAGATGATCTTGGGTAGCATGCAGTGCAGAAGTATATCCATATCCTGTTATTTCATGTGGGCTGTGGCCTTCTAACCTCATCCTAAGGGTGAAGCCTACTGTGAATGGAGTCTCAGACCCACAAGAGGAGTTGTACTTCATGGTTATGAACCTGGACAGAATTTAGTTCTTCTCTTCTACCAAAAGTAAAGCATCAGCAACCTCAAATAAAGGACAGTATGTACCTATCTGCCTTTTAGGTTCTTAGTCCCTCCCTCTCAGCAAATGAGTCTTTTTGTGTCATATCCTCCTGAAATAAGATACTAAACAACATGGATAAAGATGGGAAAAGATAATTAGGCCTCATGGTATGCTATTTGACATTGTACTGCATATGTTATTGTTTCCAGACATTTTCAGAGAGACAGAAGGAATATACTTATACTTCAGAATACGAGACATGGATGTCTTGAAGCAGAAATAATATTGACATTTTGTGTTTAAGTGGAGTCTTTTTCTCAAAAACAGAAATGAATGCCAAATGGCACAGTCAGTTTGAAATCTGTATAAACAAGTGAATTACTACAGGTTCAGTTCCTAGTACTGCTTCTTAGGCCTCCTGGTAACTTTTGAGTATTAAGGTTTCCAACTTTTCTTGTCCTTTAGTTTTATTTTCTTTGTTCTTTGAAAAGCACAAAGGAAAACTTAGTTATATGAGTGGACCAGGAGCTAGTCAAATCAAAATAAAAAAATCAAAAATCAAGAAGCTGACATGTTAAAGGAGATTTTATTAGAGAAAATTGTCCCACCCTTATTAGTAGAGTTTGGTTTGCAACTTTGTGTACAAGAAAAATGAAAAAGCTCCAAGAAGACAAGCTTGATCCAGTATTTAGGTCTCAGCTATGGCACTGGGACATTTGAGTTGGTATATTTTGTCCCTCCAGAATATTTTCATCTTCTGTACTAGCTCTGGCAAGCCATTTGGCCCCACTGCACAGATACAACACTCAGTGTCAGGGTAGCAAGTGTCACAACAGCTTTCTTCAGTGGTGCAGTGCCCCCAGTGAGATTGGCAGCCTGAAGGTAGGTGTGCAGGTTTGTTATGAAATCTAGATGGAGTTCAGGAGCTGGCCAGGCACAGACCATTGCGAGGTGCTGCCCTCCAGGCGCAGACTCTTTAAGTGGCACTGTCACCCTGCACCCCGGCTCAGTGTCTGATTTTCTATCAAGAACCAACAAGGCGACAGCAGTAATTTGTCTGATACTTTACTGGTTTGTACATTAATCCAAAACCTCAGAGTTCACTTTCCTTTTCTCCTGCCTTAATGCTTTCATTTGTTCTCTGGTAGGATTACATCCTACACATCAAGCTAGTCTTAGGCAGGGTGAGAGGAGAAGACATTCTTCACGCCTCTTCTTAAAACAATTCCTGTTGTAAAATTCAGGAGTAATGAGGATAGAAAAAGGAAATGGTGATAGCTTAACTATGTAGCACATTAGTTAGAATGCCTACTTAGGAAAGGAAGGTTGTGTATCAAAGACTGTGAAACACATCGTAGAAATCCAATTCTGCCATTACTGCTAGGTGTGCCTTCCTCCTGTAGCCCTGGTGTGTAGGAAATGGAGAGTTCTGTGGAGATGGTTTTGTATGGAAGGCCCTTCCAGCAGATGTTCCAAAGGTACCTATCAGACCAGGCTGATCTTCAGAGGTAGATGGATGTGTGTGAATGCCTGCTGGGGCAAAAGAACTTGATCCCCAGTGAGTGACTGGGCCTTTTCAAGACAGCATTTTCTAGCCATGCATAGAAACAAAATTGGAAACTGGGCAAAATGTAATGCAATTGATTGATGTGCCAAAAGACTTCTGGGTGTTGTGAGGCTTATATCTTTGCCATGCAGGCGGGTTATAGCTTTCCAAGCAGTGTTGTGGGTCTGGCCCAGAAGCATTGAGTTTTCTACCAGTAAACTGCAGAAAGGGTGCTTATCTCCCCAAGGAGTTCAGTTATTGCACCCCATTATCAGATAAATAATTAACATGAAAAGGACAAAGAAAAGTTTAGCAGTGTCCCTTTCAGGCTGCAAGCTGCTAGGAAAATATAATTCCAGCTTCATGTGGGATGTTTTGATGGGCAGAGAGGAAAAAGGCAACATTTCAAAATTATAGGTAATTTGTGAGGAGATGAATTTTTCTTTTTTTCAAACTTGGTTCTGAATGGTCCTAAGAAGCCAATAGGAACTACTGATTCCCAGGCTTTCTGAGACCAGACCCTAGGAGCTGCACCTGAGTCCCCTAAAAATGGAAGATTCTGAGATCAGTGTGAGAAAAAATTTTGGCGGAGTACCCTATGTCACGCAGTGGGCTTGTGCCGAAGCCAGGGCCCAGCATCCTTTCTCCAAGTTCTCGTAACAATAAGAACAACCTCCTCAGCAATTGCCTTACAAAAGGTTTGAACATCAGGTTACCCAGAGACATGAGCAGATAGTAGAGCAGTGATGTACAAATGAAAGTCCTACACTTTGACCTCCAACCACATGAAGCCCCATTACAATAAATATCCAACAACACATCCCTTTCCACACCACATGGATGCTGCCTTAGGTACAAAGGTACTAAAATGACTGTTCCATGTAATAAAACATGGTGGGAGAAATTATGAAGTATAAAGTGAGGTTATTGCCTTCACTGCTAATTAAAGTTTACTGTATCTTCTTGCAGCTTTGTTTAATAGGCTCCTACATATCATGGGGTGTTTCTTTAAAGAAATAAAAGAAAGCTCTTTTTAAGGTCACTCACTTGACCTCAATTCATTGTGTTGTGAATGCGGTATTGTAGTAGCACATATTGTGTGGGGTACAACACCATGTGCTGCTCCAAGACTCCTGTGGTAGCTAAGCACAAAGGGCTGCGTTAACGATGATGTGTCAGCCTTAGCTTTGAATTTCCTTGCTTGAGTGCTAGTTTTCATTACTGACACATAATACATGGTGTTAACCATTTCAGCACTGAACTGTGCACAGGGACACACCACCGTTTGTGCTTGGAAATGGCCATTTCTGAAGTGCCAATGATCTGAGGTACAATTATTATTTTATTACTTAATGGCTCCAATTAGGGCAAGCATTGTCAACTAGCACACAATGATCTCAGCACCACAGTGTGATATAACTATTACAATGAGTATCATAGCCTGATACTTATGTCATATAGGGAATAAAAAGCTTCAGGCTTTTTTNTATTCTGAGGTTTTCACTTTGTTTCTTTCTGCCTTCATTTCCTTGTCAGATAAATTCTGTAAAGCTCTTTGAATTTTGCTCGTACTTTATATAACATTTTCTACCACAAAAAAATTCTTAGTAGTAACGCGTACAGCTCTGTTCTTTGATGGCTAAATCCTTGCTTATTTTCTGTTTTCTCTTCAGTCCTTTTCCCAGGCTGCTAGCTGAGTCTAGATCCGTGTTTACATCATACATCTCAAGCTGCAGCTGCTGTGGACTCTCTTGTTTGGTGGAACTCTGTTACTTTGGTATCTTGGCTCTTTATCTGGCTCGGGTTGCTTCCTCCTCAATACATGTTCCACTCATGAGGCGGGTGATCCAAAGCCCATTGAAGTAAATGGAAAAATTGCTGTTGATTAAATTATTTCACATCTGCACTCCCTGGCTCTACCAGCTTCTTCTATTGTCCACACATCCTGATTCACAAATGTTTTAAATGACAGCTTTAGGAACATGAAAGCCTTTGGGGCAATGGCCTAAAGAGACAGCAGAGGGTAAAATTTGTGAGCATTATAATGCTAGAGATGTAGTGCTTCTATTAGTCAGTGCTGAGCACCAACTGAAAAGCCTGCTTCTATCAGGAAAGGAAGGCTTGCATTTCACACACACAGGCACACAGGCAGCCCCCATCCCAGAGTGTAGTTAATCAGAATTATTTCTTTCCAAGTGCAAGCTGAGCATCAACTGTGCTTGTCTTCCAGCCCTGGAAATCATGTGGGAAAAGCTGGGAACATGTGGAGGGAGGAAGCCAGTTCCTGTACCTGACCTGCTATCAGGATCCCAGATCCATAAACAACAGGGTGCTCACACCCTTCATTTTAGGTGTTGCCCTCAGTTACTTCTTTGAAGTGACTCCTTGTGAGGGCCCTTTATAGGACAGGTGTAATTTACACTGGAATTTCAATGGACTTCTCAAATGGTTAAAATGGCAGTGAGAGGTATCAGTAGACCTCATTTTCAGATGACAGTAGTGGAAATTCAAGTACATTTTCAAAATGAAGGGGCTGTTTACAAACAAAATATTTGGATGCAGTCTGGACGCCATGTACAATGATGGCAACATTTGGTAAAGATCACATGCACTTAACTGCTCAACAACTCTAATATCATTCCCAATGATTTCTCATTTTTTTTCTTCCCTCTTTCTCTCCTTTGCTCCTGTGCCTGCTGTCTCTTGAGCTGGAGTGTTATTCCAGGCACAAAGATCATGAGGTAATTACATACAGGCAGGCCCAGATGTGGGGGTAGAAATTCAACACTATGAGCTCACCTGTTCTTTGGAGAAAGTTTATAAACATTTGGAAGCTGTTTAAATGCATCTACAAATCTTTTGATGTTAGTTGTCTTGTGTTAAGGCATGGATTCAGCTTTACCAATGGAACAGATGCTGGTTTGTATGCCTGAATTATATAACTTTGTACCAAACCTTTCCGTTCATTACTAAAAGAATAGCAACATCATTAGAGTTATAAATACAGTTACCAAGGAAACCAGTTTATCATAATTGGTTATCCCTGTTTCATTCTCTATCCCAGTCTCTTTCTGTTCTCTATCCCATGGCACCTGGCTGTGTTTTCCCCCCCAATTAAAATATATGATAACCTGCTATCAGACTGGCTAACTTGTTGATCTGCATCTCAACAGAGATGGATATACCTTGCCTGCAAAATTTAAATCAGGTTTTTATTCTTTTTCCACTTTAGTTTTTGGGGTTCTCAGGGCAATCTATAAGTTTATTGTGCCCAAACTATTGAGAAGTGACTTGGATTTCTAGCATTTCCAAATTCACGTGCTGCCACTAAAAACACAATCAAGGGAAAGAAGAAGAAATGCTTGGTTAACAGTTGGAATTAGCTTCCCTGAAATGTTTACAATAATCAAGGAAAAGAAGATGCAATATCTTGTGGTAGAGGAAGGAAAGGGCTTTCTTTTCCAGGACCTTGAGGCATTTCTTTTCTACAGCAATTCTCTGGGGTGATTTTGTTGAGTGTCTTTGGTCCTGATTCCCTACCCATGTAGCAGGTGTAAGCCATGCCATTGATGAGATCAATGACATTATTTGCACAGAGTGAAACACTTTGTTTTGTGAGGGCTGATGGAATGCTCCCTTTCCTTGAATTCCCCTGCATTGTCATTTTATTAAGATAGGTGAAAGCTTTAGCTTTAACTGAATGTCACATCAATTTTATTATGTCTGTAGGCGTCTTTGTTTTTAAAATTCATGACAAGTTCCTTGCAATACATTTTTACTACATTACAGCCACCTGTTCTACCTTGGTGGGTGGCTGTAAATCTGGGACTGTCCTTTCGTGTGCATGTACATGAATGATTGTTTCTTTACGCAGCGTATGAGGAGGTTCCAAAATATATTCATAGCCTGGACCATTCTGGGGGGGACATGTGCATGTTTTATGGATCAGCTTTCCTTTTCTGCTACCGCAAAAGGATCACCTGGGGTCCCAAAGAAAAACCTCTTGTCCTTCCCATGGGCCACTGTATGCATTTTATCCATTCCTAGCCACAGTCAATTCACTTGTCCTGTATGTTGCCATTAAAACAGTTTATTCCTAGATCAGCTTCAAATAAATAATTCAGATTGGTGTGATTCTTGTCATACTCTCACATTTTAATGTCAATATCTGGCTTACCCAAAGAATATCCACTATAGATACTATGTGTTAGGAAAACGTGAGCATTTCCTTAATGTCCCTTTGGTGTTTCTGGGTTTGGATTCAGCGAAAGCCCTCAGCTTCCATGGAGCTGCAGACAGATTGAGGCAGGACTCCAATTCTTCCTGAAGGGAAGCCCACTTCACACTGTTGTTCAGGGGTGCAATTGGCTTGCAGGGGTGAGGTGTTGGGTGTGAACTCAGGATGACCAACATTCTGTCCCTCTTGTCTGGATCAGGCTAGGACCAACCATCTCACATCCATGTGCCTTAGTTTCCTCATTTTCAAATGGAGATATTGATATTTGATGGTTGGTCTCTCCTTTTATTTTCTCCTGTCAGCTTAATTGCTACTCTTCATGGTGGTGTTACACCTGAAAATTCTTGTAAAGCTGTTTGTTTCGATACTGTAGCTTTCTGACACTGTTCAAGTGCTAGAGGCCTAAATAATAAGTGCATTTATTTAATGGGAGGAATTACAAATAAAGTTCCTCAATATATTATTAGAACCCTGGGCTGATTTCAGGTAGAGGCTTATGGACTTGTTTTGTTCATGGCCAATGGAAGCTCCTGGGGGCAGAACCTTCTCCCTGTGTATATTTGTTTTTAAGAGCTGTGAAATAATATCATTATGCAGAGGCTGTCCAGTTCCTTGTACAATATTGTAACCCAAATTCGTGGGCCACATAGAAGGCTCGTGATGATAGAAAGCAGTCTCAAGAGTCAATGCTGCAGGCTAGTCTTTTATTAATCTCCTGCAAAATGAGGTCCCACAGCAGCAAATCACCCAGTGCTGACACATTTAGTGCTTGTCTTCCCTAGTTCACATAAGGGGAAGAGCTCTGCATCCCCATTTCTGAGAGAACGAGGTGCAGCATGCGCTGTGTCTAAGGAAGAGGTTGGGTTTGCCAAGAGCACCAGATGAGACATTGATGAAATCCTGGGAGCGCCTGTGTACTTCTGGTGGTGTGGATTGTAAATCACAGTAAGGGATGTCGATGCTTTAATTATGTGTATGTGATGGCCTATGTGTTTGTGCTTGTGGGTTTTTTATAAGTACGGTAAATGGAGAAGAGAATCTGGCCTGGCTCTGAGGCTGCTGCTGCTACTGGCGAGGCAGGAGAACATTTTGGCAAAGCAGTATATTTATTTTTTTTAAACCTCCCTCCACAGCCCCTCCTGCTGTACTATATTTTTCTTTTTTTTCAGGGTTTTTTGTGTTCCTTATCTGAGGTGCTGCTGGGACTGGCCGTGTGCTGCAGCTTAGTGAGCTCTTTCCCATTTATCTGGTGTGGTTCCCAAGCTATGATTTAACCCTGGTGTGTGCAACAGAAAGAGAAAAACAATGTTTGATCTGCAAAAACGTACCTTAAGAGCAAACACACACACATTGATGAAGGTATCAGCTGGGTTCTGCCCACAGTTATGTCAAACAAAGTATGCTAGGAAGTGCCAACTTTCCTTTTGTGCTGTGACACCAAGCGCTGCCAAAAGATATTAAAAAGCTTGCGTGAACTAGGTGATGGCAGCTGTAACTATCTAAGTTATTGCCTGGCAGCTGTAATGCTTCTTCAGTGCTGCTGGCTGCTTTTTATATTTGGTTCCCCATTTGTTTGCCCTTATTCTAGCAACCGATACCACCAAAGCAGGCAATCAGTGTGTTACAGCACATGGCCACTTGCTACTGCAAAATAGGCAGCTTAGTAGTGGCAATTGAGAGACTCTCATGCAGCAGCTGATATAAGTCATATTTCTTTTGGAAGAGAACCAACCTAGCTTTTTTTTTGTTGTTTTTTTTTTTTGTTATGTGTCAGTGTGAATCCAAGAAACCTTAGATGAGCTGATGGCAAAAGGCAAACACACACACATGCACGTCCACACAGACATTCACATGCATACACACAAAAAAATGCAGCTTTCCGTGTTCTTTCCGTGTTGGCTCTAAATGTGCTAGAACAATATAGCCAGCTCCTAGCCCCTGCCAATCCTACATCTGCTCTCTAAAACCTCCAGCAAATAAGAATTACTGTGGGGTTGTTTAACCAACGCTTACAATATACACACTTTTCATTTTTCCGGCGCTTCTATCTGTACACTGGTGGCAAAGGTTTGAGAGATAATGGAGAATGATACCCACTGGGCACTTGCTTTTTCAGTGCTGTGAGGTGGGCAGCAGCCACCTAGATCTCTCTGCTGGCATGATTTGGGGCAATATAAAATGTTTTTCATTGCTATGAGCTTTTGGGAAATTGTCTATACAGTGGGGAGTGGGTTTCTGCTGCTTTTAGGTTTGGGTTTTTTTTCTTTTTCCTGAGTGGAGGGCTTTATATTGTGTGTTCTTCTTTTGAGTTTCCTCTTTTCAGTCATCTCTTAAATAATTCCTACCATCCATGGATGCAATATTTCTGGGAGACATGTTATTTCTTTTATCCTTTCTCAGACTAGTTTTGAAAGTCCTGCAACATGATAATATTTTCACAGCGTGATCAACCTCAGAGCAATTTCTTCAGCATGGAAAATGTACTGAAGTAGTAGTTGCATCTTGCAGAGGATAGGGCAGAAGATCTCAGTGGAGCTTTTAGATTTTTCTTCTTTTTCTGCTTAGGCTCAGCTGTTACAGAGACCTGAGACAATTGCATGTTGTCTCACAGTAATAAGACACCATAATAATTCTTTCCACCAAAGAGTCCCAAAGCATTCATGAGTGTTTAATTACCTATTCCATTTCACAGATGAGGATGCTGAAATGCAGAGCAGTTAAGTGATGTGACAAAGGACACCTAGGTATTTGATAATGTAACTTGAAAAAGAAACATCATGTTATTAATCCATTTTGAATCACAGAGACTGGACTGTGCTTATCATGATTGTGACTAAAGAAATCTACATTGCTTCAGAGCCTTTCATCCAAATTAATTGCTTAACTGTTGTTTTTTACCCTCCTAGTATGCCATGAGTTTGAAAATCCCCAGTTAACTCTAGATCTATTTTGTCTATGTATTTTGCAAGAAAAATCATCACTATTGCTTCAAAATGCTAGAGAGAATTGCAGAAAGTGCTGTAAATGGTGGGGTGTTGCTAGGACTAGGGGGAGACTCACATCTGGCATTACAGATTTTATCAATCCTATAGTGAGTACTCTGACCTGTGTTAGCCTTCTAAATTTTCTGTTAATTTCTCTCTATAAGGAGAGATCTCTGGAAAAACATAATTCCTACCTTCTGTTGCAGAAGTCATACCTGCCTACAGTAGTGAAGCATGCCAAGCAGAGGGGGTTTATTTTGAGAAGTCAGATGAGTTCTGCTAGTTCAAAGTTCTCCTGGTCTAGGTGGAAACCTGCACATGCACAATAATCTCATGTGGAAAGTCTGGCATAGCTTGAGGAGATAAATCACCTGTGAGGTCTGTGAAGCAGCCCTAAGTATCTTAACCTCATGCCTATCATCTTCCAGAGGGTTCTTTGCTGAAATAAGCTGACCTATTGCCCCAGCACTTGCTTTTTTTCTGTTCCTTTTGTGGATAGAAAACAATGCTCATGAGTCAGATGTATGTGGGCAACATCTCAAACAAAGCACCAGCGGGATGAGCCTGTGCCTTGCAGACTGCAGAGAGTGTTACCCTTTATATCCCACACATATCAGAGAGGCTGGGAGAACCTACCTATAGGTTCTCAAACCACTGCTGGAAGCAGATGTTCTTTACCTCTTGGTGTTCTTGCTGCCTGCAGAAAACATGTTCTTCTTGTTCTGTGCCTTTACTCCACCCTGGTGAGACCCCACATGGAGTACTGGGTCCATCTCTGGGGTTCTCAGCACAAGACAGACATGGATCTGTTGAAGCAAGTCCAGAGGAGGTCACCAAGCTGATTGGAGTGATGGAGCACCTCTCCTGTGAGCAAAGGCTGAGAGAATTGGGATTGTTCAGCCTGGAGAGGGAAATGCTTTGGGGTGACCTAACTGTGGCCTTCCAGCACCTGGACAGAGCCTTACAAGAATGATGGAGAGGGACTTTTTACAAGAGCATGTAGTGACAGGATAAGGGGGAATGGATTCAAACTGAAAGGCAGAAGGTTTAGATTTGGTATTAGGAGAAAGTTCTTTGCTGTGAGGGTGGTGAGGCACTGGCACAGTTGCCCAGAGAAGTTGTGGATGCCCCATCCCTGGAAATGTTCAAGGCCAGACTGGATGGAGCTCTGAGCAGCCTGGGATAGTGGAAGGTGTCCCTGCCCGTGGCAGAAGGGTTGGAATGAGATGATCCCTAAGGTCCTTTCCAACCCAAACCGTTCTAAGACTCTGTGATTACTTCTCAACTCAGCAGATCTGAGGTTCCTGCTATGTATTTAAAGTTGATCACCCACAATTGCTGGTCTATTAATTGAATCTTGTCTGAGATGCTTTTAAAGTAGTTTCCTATCATCTAAATTAATTACCAAAGAGAAGGTGCTTGGTTGGGAACACTTACCTTGTTTAGGTTTTGCTCCTTTGTATTCTTTTTGGCATTGTTGATTTCTCTGTGATTATAGAACAATCCAAATCAACTTTCACCACTATTTGCCATTGCTAAATGCAAAATGGGTTACTTGAAGCCTCTTATATCTCCATTTCTTTTTCTCAAATAATACTACAAAATCAAACATACAAATGCTTTCTTCTGGCACACTCATACCATTGTCAACTCCAATGCACTCAGGAGGGTTTTTTTGTTGTTGTTGTGTTGTTTTGTTTTGGTTTTTTTGGGGGCTGATTTGAGCCATTCCTTTCCTCAAGAAATGCATGTGTGTGTGTGTATGTGTGTAATGGAAACGCTGACAGACCCTTAACTATAACAGCACGAAAGGCGCCACTAAAATAACAGTGGAACAGATGCTGTCACCACTGCCCCTGGTGGGGAAAGAAGATGAAACAGAAGGGCATTAGAGTTGGTGGATGGCAAATTAATCCTATTGTACTAGCAGCTGCAACCACCAAGATGCTCGCATTCATGCTTAGACACTTCCAGTACACCAAGCTCTAGTAGGGGCGGTTGGAAAGGATGAGGCAATGAAAGGTCACTGGAGCTGTTTATATCTGAACAAGAACAACAATAATAATCATAAAAAATGTTGGTGTATGTTCTCTACTGTGACTAGGCTCTTTTTACTGTGGCAACCCAATCTATCAATCTGGTATTTTGAGACAGTATTTCTCGAATGCTGAAGTATAATGCCGATGTAATTTTTGTTTTCTTTTTTCCCTGCACCCAGGCTTCCATATGCTGAAACTCTGATTTTAGATCTCTTTTTTATGCTTATATTAGCAGGAAAAAAAAAAATCACTGTTATTTTTAAACAGTGAGTAAGAAAGTTATAATTTTCATTCCTAAGACAATCTGGTTGATTTTGTGGGGGTGTTGTGGAAATTGAAACTCAGAAAGATCTGTGACCTTAAATGGTTGAATCAAAAAAAGGAATCTTGTTTCCAATGAAGTGGATGGTGTAAATCAGAATTTTAGGGGCTCAATTTATTGCTACAGGATTTTTTTTTGGTGAAAACTTGTTGAAGGGAGCTGTTCAAACAATAGCTTGTGTAAGCCAAAGCTGGCATCTAGCAATTCTTAAGGTCTGAATGAAAGTGCTTTTTTTTTTTTTTCCCTTCACAGTACATGTTGCCAAGAAAACAAGGAGTAGTTGCTTTAAGCATTTACAAATGGTAATGCACCAACAGCTGGTCTCAATCCAACTGAGCTATTGTAGGGGTATTAAAAAGACAGGCCAGAGTTTGAGATCTACTGCCAACCTCCCTTGCGGAGTTAGGGAACATTTTACTTGGAAAAAAAGGTCTTCTCTTCCTGCAGAGATCCATGGCTGTATTCTCCTGCAGAGCCTGAGCCCTGCCTGGCAGAGTAGGCAAAAATACATCGGTAGGCCAAATGCTTCATTGACATGAAAGTGTAGAATCTAATAGGTCTCCAGCTAGATTATTTATCTCAGTCTAATATTATAGTCTTCATCTGTGTTTTTCACATTTTGTTTGTTAGGTGAATAGTTCTTTCATGTGACTATATTTTTATAAATTTTCTTGCTTTCCTAGAAAAATCTTTTAACTAAGTTGATATAATACCAGTATTAAGGAAATCAAGTTAATTCTTTTGACTTGTTCTAAAGGGGGTTTAATCTGAAAGACTTTTCTGCTTTCTGGAAAAAGCACTCACAGTCTTTTCTCCATCCAGGAATTGTCAAAATATTATTTGATTTCTAGGTTTGTAGGTAACTATAATACTTTTTTTGGAATATTATTACAGATTAACTATGTTTACAGCAAATGTCCTAGAGAGAGTAATAAAATTTATAATTTTTCATGCTAAAGGCCTCTGCTATTAGCAGTACATTTTATATAGGCTACCTTTTCTGAATTGAAATGCAATGTTTGGCTTTTCCCAGAAAGATAAATGAACCCGTTTGTTGATGTGGCACACTTGAGCTGGACATTTATGTGAAATTAAAGGGACCAAATTAATTGTAAAACAAAACATCCCCTCCAATGAAAACAGGCAAACAAACCATCACATGGGCAAATGTGATAAAAATATACCTTTTTCTTTCTTTCTAGAGATATTTGCATTTCAAGGGCATTCACAGAGTGGCACAATGCCCACTTATTTAGGTTTGTGTGTGTGTATTTATTTATTTTTTTACAATCATATGGCTTGTTTCTGTTTTCCAGATCTTGTCCGAGAGCTGCTCTTCGAAATAAAAATGTTTGTATCCATTTCCTCATTAATCATTGTAATACAACCTGCTGCAGCTAAATGACAAAACAGATGCAACGATGAAAATTAAAAGTGATGGATACTTATCTTTGGCTATAAAAGCTGCTAACAATTTAGAGAACTAGAGTGCCTTTTGGAGCTAGAATGTGGCAAACGACAGAACAATAATAGGGCTAAAGAGTTTACTGTTTGTAAACCAGATAACTGTGGGGAGGCTGCATTGCTGCCTAGCACCTGTTTTATGTGGTTTGTCTTCTCTATTGACTAAGATCAAGTGAGGTATTATTTTAAAGTCTGATATGTATAGCATTGTTGGAACTGGCTGTAACCTAACCCCAACAAAACTAGTGGAAACATGACCTTGCTTTTGTATGGTGTTTTGAACTTGAAAATAGGCCTCTTTCTTTTTCTCTACCACTCACACAGGCTTGGCTTGTGAGCTTTTCCCTGCAAAATGGGGTCCTTTTCCCTAATGAGAGCAGACATATCCTGATATGAAATATGCTTTTGAAATGTCACACTCTAAATCCAAATTCCTTGTGTTTTTTTTGTGAAAATGCCAATTTTTTCAATGCATTTTGTGGGGATACCCACCCTGAAGGGTATAAAAATACAGGGGTCAGAGTCTTACAGTGAAAATATTTATGGCAGCTTCCTTGGGAACTCCATTCTTGCATGCAGTAAGAAGTATTCTCTCATCCATCTCTCTCTGCTCTCCTGCTGCATCTGGGACTCTTATAGGTTGCTCTATGTTGTGCTGTACCTGTGATTTGGCTGTAGGCTTCCAAAATGCTTATATACAACTCTGAAATTGCAATCAAAACCTTCCAGTGCGTGCAGTGATTGTCCTGCATGAATATTTTTAAATGCACAAGGAAGTGTGTTCATGTGCAAGGAAGATGTACGAATGCTTCACATTCACTCACATTTGACAGAGTTGGAAAGAGAGTCTCTGGGATCTCAGAATCACAGAATATTCTGGGGTGGAAGGGGCCCACTTGGATCATCAAATTCCAACTCCTGGCCCCTCACTGGACAATCCCAAATAGTCTCACCATGTGCCTGAGAGCATTGTCCAAACACCTCTTGAACTCTGCCAGGCTGGTGCTGTGACCACTGCCCTAGGGACCCTGAGCCCGACCATCCTCTGGGTGAAGAACCTTTTCCTGATATCCAACCCAAACCTCCCCTGACACAGCTTCAGGCCATTCCCTCGGGTCCTGTCACTGTCACCACAGAGCAGAGATCAGGGCCTGTCCCTCTGTGCTCACAGGGAAGTTGTAACTGCAATGAGATCTCTCCTCAGTCTCCTCCAGGCTGAGCGAGATAAGTGTGGCTTCCCCTCTAGATCCTTCACCATGTTCATTGCCCTTTGGACACTCTCTAATAGCTTTGCATCCTTCTTACCTCGTGGCACTTAAAACTGCACACAGCACTCGAGGTGAGGCTGCCCTTTTTCTCTCTTATGAGACACCCGGTGCTGACAGGGGATGAAAAGCAGCGTGACAATTCAAGTTCATTGCTCATGCTCTGCTTCAGATGCAACTTCTCTCAATATATTAATTTTTTCCATGTGAACTCAAATTTCTCCTGAAAATGTAAGTGGAACAAAGATTGTGATTTCTGCGTTTTCTTCTATCATGATTTATTTGTCTACTGCCTGTAATGATTTCCTTCTTTGGAAATAGATGTGTTGCCTTGCAATGCAGACAAATTAAAGTGAGGAAGGGTGAAGTAGCTCAGGGCATTTTTAACAGGCCTGGAAACCATTTTCTCCAGATTGTTAGCTGGAATCCACCCTGGGGAATCTAAGGTGGTGAATATCTACTTGTCAGTAAGGAAGAAGTGATATTATATACTGAGCAGGAAAGAAGAAAATTATGTGCATGGGAAATTATTAATAGGAAGTGGCAAAAGATAACAGAAGCAGAAAGCTTTTCTTTTACTTCCTCATCTGTCATTAAACATCTTACACTGTTTTGATTCCTTTCAGATCAGTTCTGAAGTTGCTTATTTCTCCATGCATCACCTGTGGTCTGTTCGAAATATGCTGATGGTCTTACTCCTGGCTGGAAAAGCAGGGAAGAGAGCACCCCTCTGGATGTGCAGCAACTGTACCTGTGAATGAAGAGCAAAACAGGCCCTCCAAGTTTGACTTTAACTTCTGTGAATATCCTACCTGCCATGGCAAGCTACAGTAAGAGGTCACACTACCAGGCTTCTTCCCATTCCCATTGTGTCAAATCACGCCTGCAGTGGTGCTACAGCCTGGGGTACACTCAAGCTTGGCTCCAAAATCTCTCTGAGAAAAGAGTGCCTGCTCTTATCCTTAGCAGCACTGCCTTCCCTTGAGTGTAGTCAGAGAGAAAATCCCAATGCTCAGGGGAGCCTGTCCAGTGTTAGCTGCTGTAAGCTGCTGCACTCAGATCCTGCTCCATGAACAGAGAGCTAATGGCTTTGAGTGGTTTTCCTGTGCATAACAGAAGGAGCGTCTAAGTCATGCCATGGTGTCCTTAAATCTTGGTGTATTTATCACAGTTGAGTTCGCTTTGTGCACTAAACCATGGCTCACTTGCTGTCAACCAGTTCTGATCTGAGCTGGTTTCTTCATTCACGCTGTTGAACAATAAGTCTGTTAATTCCGGTATTATGTGAACTATGGGTTGACTCCTATGGGTTGATTATTTATCTTATTACTTAAAATAAGTCCTAACTAAATGCATCTTATTGGAACTTCAGGAGCCATCCAGTTTACAACATCTTGCTATCCTTTATCTCACCCCATAATTCCTGATTACCTAGTACAAGCAATGACACTTGCTTGAAAACAAATCCAGAGCTGTGTTTTCTCAGATTCAGCAGCAAATTGGAGCTGAGTGTCCTGACTTTTAGAGTTTTTGTCCCTGCACAGGATGTATTTTTGAGGACAGAGGACATCTCTGTTAGGTGAGTACAGATTTACCAGTCAGCTTTAAAAAAGAGCCGTAACATAAAGCAATAACAGCATCACATTCTGAAAATTTAGTGGCATCCCAAAGATTAACCCTCCAAGATATCAGCAATAAGGACTTCAGAAACTTTCTAAACTTCTGACTGCATTGTATTTAATGGTCTCTCATAGATTTATTCCTCCCTTTAATTTTTCTACAACTCATTTATACTTCTGGTTTTCACAACACCCTGTGACAGCAAATAGCAGAATTTGTGTTGCATGAAGAATAATTTTTTTTTTTTAAATTCTCTCTGATAATTTCATTGAGTGCTTCATACTCTTTGTATTAACATAGTCATTCTCTGTTCACCTTCTTACTACCATTCATGCTTTTGTAAACTTTATCACATCCCTCTTTTGCTGTATTTTTTTCCAGTCTGATGAGCTACAGTCTCATTCCTCACTGCAAAAAAAGCTCTCCTGTGCCTATGGTCAGCTATTCCACCCCTCTTCATAATATTTCTATGCATTCTGTGCTCTGAGATAGAGACTAGAAGTATTCAAGATGCAGGTGCACTGTGGATTTATGCAGCAAGATGGATTTTTTTTTTTCATTTTTTTTTTTCTCTCATTTTCTTTCCTAACAATTCCTAAAAGCCTCTCTGGGCATTTCTGAGAGCAGTTGGCACCGAGGTGACCTTTTATAATTATTCAAAGTGACTCCAACATCTCTCTCCTGAGCAGTGCTTATCACTGTGTACCTATAACTTCAGTTATATTTCCCCACATGTGCTAGTTGCCATTTGCCACCAATGAGTTTCATCTTAGTTCATGACATCCTTCAGCAGCTCTTCACAATCAGCTTCAGCTCTGGCTGCTCTGAGCAATGCTGTGCTGCCAGCAAACACTGTCACCTCACCTGTACTGCTTCCCCAGCCTGTTTATGGACATAGTGAAGAACATGCTTGAAACCTTTTTCCATTGGGAACACCAATTGCGCAATTTGATTTCTGCTATTAATTTCTTATTCTGAGAATGCTTGGCTTCACTGCTTGTGGAGATGTTCACACTGTTTTGACCCAGTATGTCTTAGTCCATATGCTCATTGAATGCTTCAAAAAATTTGTGAGGGATGACTCTTTTTTGCAGAAACTGTTGGATCTTTCCCTTAAACATGATACTCATGTGTTTACTAATTTCATTCATTATATTGGTTTCTAGCAATGAATCTGCTGCAGAGGTCAGATTTCCTGATCTCTCATTCTCTCAATCTTCTATGGACACACCCCAATATTTTTAAATTTTTTACCTACTCTTTCTTCAGATACTGAGGCAGAGTTGAAGCCTTGGTTGCAGGCCTCCATCAGTAACTAATAACATCTTTGTTTCGGACCTCTTGAACATGTATTTTCTAATCCAAGTCATTGTTTAGTATTAATTTTTTGATTCATTTTAAAGGACTCTTCACCTCACTTTTTATTTTTAATTTTCTTTAATAATTTTAGATGACCTTGGCTGAGGTAGCAGCTACTGGGGGCCCTCTGAAGGCCTGGAAAACTGAGGTGTTTGTCCTCAATAAATCTGGAACATTCTGGACTCTTTCTGGACATCTGTGCTTTTAAGGATAATGATTACTACAAATACTTCATTACTCTTGGCAAGGTCTCCTATCAGCCTTTCTGTATTTCTGGGGGTTTTTGTAACCTCACATTCTGCTTTTGCTTTTCAAGAGAAATTATGTGTGTCACAAAGGGCTGTTTTGTCTGTTTTCTAAACACTTCAGCTGGAGCTAGAACATTATCTCTTGCTTTTTGCTTATTTTTTTCATCATGGATATTGCTATTAATTTTAATGCCTGTGTCTTTTCCCAGCACTGCTGGAGAACCCAGTGTATTTTTTTCATCACACACTTCTCCAATAACTGATGAGTATATCCTGTCTTGAGATTTAATTCTGTTCCTTCTCTAGGCTGTCTTTATAGAATTATTAACTATCTCTCTGTGGTGTGGAATAGAGCTCATTTAAATAAGCAAGAGATCTGCACTGTTATGTGTTTTATATTTGTTTACATTGCATTGGCATGAGATGGATCCCTCTCCAAATGTGCAAGGGGATTTTTACACCCCACTGGTATTCTGCTCTTGGACTATATCTTTGCAAATGTAACATTACATGAAAAGTAAATTTTTGAAACAAACTCCCCATTAGTTTTAACTTGGCTTCTACAATTATTTTCACTCCTAGAGCAAATGCTAGTAGGGTTTAAATCAGCTGTACACAATTTCCAGCATCATCATCCTGAACTTCCCGCTTCATTTAGGGATCTTAATGAAAATGTAGTTGGCTGCTCCTCGTGCATATAGACAGGACCTAATCATCCTGAAGACACATCTTTTGGCAGAGCAACTGATCTGATTAAATCAGGATGTCTCTGATGTTGGACTGATGATCCGTGTTTTTACATTGATCAAATATCTGCTTATAGCTGTACTTTACATCAAGCAAAGTCACTTTGTAATGTACCCTTAAAAAGTGATGAATCTTGCCAAATAATTTTATGTTATTAATAATTTCTAAAAATTCCCCCTCCCTATATTTGACTTATTTTGATTACCAGTTCAGACATTTTGCACTGAGTACATCAGGTACATTATCACATTTCTTGGGCCAATCTCTCACTAGGTAAAAATGGATGGTGAAAAACATGCATATTTTTAAAAAATATTATTTGTATTTTTTATATTCTGCAACTCTTTGATCTTAAATTAAGCTTGCATAGCTTGCAATATCATAGCCCACGCATTAACTCCTTGTAATACCCCATGGGAGTTAAAGACTAAGAGAATATTGCCTGATATCGACCCTCATTTAGTTTTTCTGTTCTGCAATAATGCCTATGTAAACAAGTGAAATATTTCTGTTTCTTAGGATGTCTTTACTAAATGTTTCTTATGTTTCTCAGTGCTAAAAGGAATACTTTGCCCGTCAAATGAGCAATTTTTCATGGAACCTTTTTTGCACTTCCAAATGGCAGGCAGGAAATGTTTCTACCTGTGGTCCAGTGCTACACAAAGAACATAAATGTCAGGCCAGTAGAAAAGGACTTCTCTGCCTACAAGATCAATCTTGAGCTTGTTTGGGCTTCCCCAAAGCTTCTTCAGAGCCTGTAAACAGGTCCTCTTTTGTCTTGAAATTGCTCTTTCTAGCCTTGGTAATTTACACATTCAACTCCTGACAAGTGCTCAAGAATCAAATCTGCCTTTGGCCTAAGGGATTCTCTGCCAGTAACTCTGGGACTTATTTAAAATAGGCAAGTCTGTCTTCAAAGAGATGTAGGAGCAAGGAGGCATTGAAATTAAGTGATTTACAAGGGAAAATTCTGGTGATAGTATTGATCTTCATAGTTCCCTGATTTTCAGTCCTGTAATTGGATCTGTAAGCAATTCTTCCTCTATCCTGTAGTTGTGCTATCCTGGCTAAAAAAGAAGCCAAACCATGACCTTGAATCTCAACATCCCCAGAAGTCAGAAAGTAGCCTGTAGGTTCTCTCTTAAACACCTTCAGTGTGAAGTAAAATATGTACTACAGATCTCTGAAGAGTAGTTTGAGTTTTTATTTTCTCTACTAGTTTTTATTTATACTATTTTTCCTGATCTACATCTGAGCTATTTGATGTTTGTGAGTCTGGGAAGAAGTGAATAGTAGCTTGGTCTCCAACCAGTGACTGACAGATGTGATGAGAAAAATTCTGATGCTAACTCCTCAGCTGGGCAGCCTTGGAGGAAAAACAGATGAAATCACTTTGGCTAAAATGGATGTCTGTAGCTTCATTAAATCTCTCACAAAGAAACAAACCCTTGCCTAATAGTTTTTGCAAAGGCAGGAACAGCCAGAATGCCAAGAGAAAGCTCAGTCCAGACCAACACTCCAATGGAGTTTCAGTGCAAAATTGTTGATTTCCTCCTTGTGCTGCAAGAATTGAGAGCAATGCAAAGTCTCAGGCTTAGAATATTTTTTGAATATATTTTTCCCCATTACAGTGAGCTTAAACTCAAACACGAGGGGAATGCTGGACTTGAAAGTGCAGCTTTCAGAGAGCAGTGAATCTGGCACCCACACAGTGCATTGTGCTGCCAGTCCTTTTTGATGTAGCAACTCGTGTGCTTCTTCCTGCCTTGTGAGCTGGGGCTCTCTGTGCCATGATGGCGCTGCTGTGACAATGATATTGCCTGCATCATTCCATCCTATTTGATTTGGAGTTACAAGAAACAGCAGATTGCAAAAAACAAGTAAATGTCAACTCTCTGGATTTAAAATGAATCCTTCTCAGGATCTCATTGCATTTTTTATTCCTGGGAATTATAGGGTTAGATGCTCTCATCTCACAGGTATGAAGCACCACAAGTTGAGCAGCTTGCCTGGGAGAATACCTGAAAAGTTTTGTCTCCAAGAACAGTTTCACCCATACTGTGGGCTAGCCAAATAGCAGTTCTTGTCCAGAAGTTCTCTGAGCTGAGGCCTGATGAATCCAAATTATGAATCCAGTAAAATAACTTTTACTGTTGCTGAACAGCTTTAAAGGGGGAAGCAGCTGCCTTTGATCAATGTGAGACTTACGATTAGGGGCTTAGGACCTCTGAAAATCAGGACATCTATTATATAACATCCTGAGCTCAAATACAGATTACACTGGCTTGGGATCTCCAACTCAGCTGTGGACCAATTCTTCTGTGCTCTAACAGTGATAAATGCTCTAACAAGGAGATGGAAAAATATATCTACTACATATCCTTTGCTTTTGTATTTCTGAACCTGGATAGCTCATTTGTCTCTCTGGTTCTTCTGATTCCTCATGGATTCAACCATTCCATCGTAGCATTTCTTTCCCCTGTTATTTGCAGACTCCATTCCTCCCTAAGGTGCTGGTTACACACAGGTACACATGATTTACCTGTTGGGCTTTGGGTTTCTGTTTTCCTGCTTCTCTGATAATTCCTCTCTCTCCCTCATTCTCCCTGTGCAGTTTCCTTGTCTGCTCCTTCCATTGCTTTCATATCTTCCCACCTCTTTTTTTGTGCTGTGCACCTCTTCAGTCCTCCCTGCCTTCACCCTGGGTATATCCTGTGCCTCCAACCTGTTCCCTGAGGAGGGCTGAGCCGTGGTGATGACACATTCCTTGCAGAACCTCACAGTTACTCAGATGTCTGTCAAAGCCTCCTCAAGTGTGCTGGGAAACCTGAGGAAGTTACTGGAGCAGGAGGAGATCTCTTTGAGCAGAAAGCTGGGGGTCAACTAACTAATGTCTGTAGTCATGTGGTAACAGAGATCTGCAAGCTCTGTGTCTTGTGAGAACACCCACTGAACCCCAGCAAAGCTGTTTGGGATTCTCACACTTCAAATGTGCAGCAGCCCAGAAAGTGGGTTAGGCAGAATATTTTGCAAAATGCTCTGAATAAATGAATTAGCAAATAAACTTTTCCACCAGCTTGCCAATAACCCACCTCATTTTCCTGCAGTGGTCCCTGAGGTCAGCTGCAAAAATCGTCATTTCACTTAAACCTGCTCCTGATAAGCTTTTTTCTTGGGTTAATACTATGGTCTTTTCTCTGGTCCCTAGTCACTGTCATTTCTCAGTACAACCTGTTGGCTTGGATGGTATTTGCAGGGCTGCATGAAAACCCCTGAGCTAACCTATTAGCTTAGGTGGTAAAAGCAGTTTCTACAGATCACTCTGCTGCCTTTCCAGGGCTAAAAAATTCTCTCTCTCTTTCTCTCTTTTTTGTTCTTTTACAGGTGTGTTAACCTTGGAAGCTGTTTCTTGTGCTTGGTCACTGAGAGTTATCTTGAGTATTTCTCTTTACAGAACTACTGTGCCCCATCTTCGCCTCCACACCATCTCTGAAGCTTCTTTCAGGCTGTTCTAATAGCTGACTTCATATTTCTCTCCCTTGAAAACTCTTCTGAGAATTCACTTCCCAGACTCTTGTAAATGACAGCTTCAATGGCAGGTAAAGTAATTAACCTACTAATAAAAGTAATTAATAAAAAGCCTAAACCATGTTTTATATTCTAAAACTGGCCATAATCGGACTGACCATTTGCTGGTTTTGTTCCTGTGTTTCTGCGTTGTCTATTCTTGTCCCATCTAATCTATGTCATGGCTGAATCCATGCTTCTGTGTATTTTTGTGTATTATTAATGCGCACGGGAGTTCTGATAATACAGCATGTACATGTGATTTGGAAAATATATTCATGTGAACACTGCCTTCCAACTGAACCAGATCCAGAGAGAGAGACATGGGAGGCAGATCTTCTGCTCCTGCAGCTAGTGTGCATATGCAAAGCACCAGACTGAAGGAGCATCTATATTACTGCTTGCTCAAAGCAGCAGAGACTCTGTCATACATAATACAGAGACATCATTACTAATATAAAACACTGCTGGGGAGAAGGGACACATGGGCGGGCCAAGATGGCAGATGGCTTTTAGTGGCATGCTGCTTTCAGTTCTTCTACCTTTGTAATTTGTGCAATTTAAAGCTTTTGGTTACTGTTTTTAGTCTGCTGTCCATTGGCCCTTGTGGGAGTTTTTGTTGTTGTGTGAGAATGCAGTGTATTTTTAGTGAGGGCCACAGCCAATCGCAAGTGCACTGTTCTCCTGGTGACTGGTGTTACAAAGTCAAGAATAGCTTTTATGATCAGCTGGTTTGCTGAAGAATTGATGAAAATAGCAGTTGTCCCAGTCATAGAAGCTCTGCTCTGGTGTACTGCAGGGTTTTGTGGCTGCTCTGTAGGCACTAGTACTGAGGTGGAAAGTTCTCTGGCAGCTAAAGAGGGACAGTGGACATAAAATATACCTCTAAGAGAGGCAATTTGTAAGTGGGGAGAGGGATGTATCAGAGTGTCTTCCCTTATTTGCATGGAAATGGAAATGGAAAAATTCTTTGAGAGGGCAGGAACATGTAGGAGCCAAGGGGGCCATTCCTGTGCTTTAGGAATGGTGTTTAGGGAATTTGGGGTTCCTTCTGGCCCTGTTGTATGGCTTGGCCCAGTAGTGGAAGCACAGAAGTGCTTTTAAGGAACCCACTTCAGAAAGGAGAAGCATGAAATGGTGGAAATTTTGTGAGGCACTCTCTCTTCTGCTCTAATTTCTAGACTGAAGAAATTTAAAAAAGCTTGGGGAAGGTTTCACGGATGCCTCTGAACTAGAAAGAAGCCCAAGATGCAAAGCCTCTTGCTATTTGGATCTCTCTAGCTTTCTTCTTTCTTTTTTTTTTTCTTGTTTTCAACCTTTCTGAATTTTCTGATACTTTGCTTCCACCTCTGATTTTTTTATCTTCTATTTTTGTGAGACCCTCTCTAATTACAGCAAGTAAAATCAGCTCAGCTAAGCATATGCTTTATTGTACTCCAATGTGGTTTTAACCTTTACACAGTGTGCATTTTCAAGGCAATTTTAATACCAAACTGTATTTATACAGGTAAAAATTCATATGCATGTTACCAAGTGCCGGACTTCTTACACTGAAAAGCCAATGCTCAAGCAAGAAGTCTTGCCGAGGACTTTGGTTGCATTTCTGTTGTGGAGTGGGGTCGAACCATGAGAAATAACAAGAACTTCTGTTCAGATGCACAGCTCAGAGGAATTTTGAACTATCCTTTCATATGTATGTTAGTTCTTTTGAGCTGAGATGATTTTTCAGCCTGGAGCCCAGGTACCAGATTAATTCCTGAAATTAGTTCAGGAATTTTCTAGGCACGCTTTTGGATTAATTTTTTAGATTCCAGCTTACTATTTTTTTTATCCATTTCCTATACTCTCAACATACATTGTAAGTGGATTTTTAAAAAATCAGTATTTGAGTGAACATGAGGCAGGAACGCAACAGCCTATTTTCAACTCTATTTTCAGGAGTTATTATAATTCACAATGCATACAGTAGCTATAAAAAGACACATTATATTTTCAAGGTCTGTCACTATATTTACGATGTGAGAACATAAAAACTCCCTGATGTTTCCTGATAAACAGTCAGACCCAGTAGCACTGCTGAACAGCGGGTTAGGTACCTCAGGTACACAACCAGCTTCAGGAGGAGTAAGAAGCCAAGGGTATAGAAACATACTCTTTTTAGAGGACAAGAGGGTACTCCAATATCTGCAGTTTCAAATACTGGAGTATATGGGTTAACAGAAACATTTCTGTTATTATGTGGTCTACCACTGCTACCT
Source organism: Thryothorus ludovicianus (assembly GCA_013397245.1). Lineage (NCBI taxonomy): Eukaryota > Metazoa > Chordata > Aves > Passeriformes > Certhiidae > Thryothorus > Thryothorus ludovicianus. Next base: position 251,700 of record VZTB01005220.1, read on the forward strand.
TCCAGGCAGTCAGTCATCTAAGCAAAATTTCCACATGAGTGGCTGCTGAAAAACACAATGCCCCTTACCCTAGGGTGAATCCTAGTTTTGTTAAAGTCAATGACAAAACTGCCTTTGACTTCAGTGGGGTCAGGACTGGTGATGTCTGATTTCCACTTGAGTTTCGGAATGAAGGTATCTCGCAGGAAAACAACTCAATCTTCCACTCAATGATTTGCAGTTTTTTCACCTTTATGACCAAAGAGAGTTTATCCTCCTCTGAATCTGGATGTGCCCATAGAAGATATTACTGCTCTCCTCATCAGAGGTCACTGCTTCCTCACTCTTTGCATCGTTTTGGGGTTAGTTGCAAAACTGGAAATTGTGGTTTCACCTGGGATATTGACCTGGAGTGAACTGGGGAGTGCTCACATAGACTGTGGATAAAGCAAGAGCCAGGAGGTGCAGATTTGGCTGTGAGTGTTAAACGCTGGGTCGGGAAAAGGACATGTGCCCATAGTTTAGGTCATTAGAAGAGGGCCACCGCCTTGTGGCTCCTTCATGTCCTGAGGGCCACTACTTAGCAGAGCTGTGTGCACAGCTAATTCCTTTCAGGAAGAACCTTACACAGATAGAAGGCTATGAGGGGTTTGGCAGCTTGCCCGATCCAAATCTTTTTCTTAAGGCTAAGTGAGAACTTTGACCTCAGGGTCTTTCATTCATTTTGGAAAAGCTTTCCTTGTGCTCCTTCTCTGCTGGTCCTGGTATTCCCACAGAGCTGCTGCCACAGGCTGAGGCTGCTGGTGGGATGAGTTGTCAATATTGTGTTCCTGTGCTGCGTGCTCTGCGCACCTTCAGAGGGTGGGAGGTATCTCACAACAGCTGTGTTGCAACAGCCACATCTGGCTTTTTCTGCTGTAATGGAGCTTTTGTTGTCTGCTTGGTTTTGGTAGTGCTCCAAAATGACATTTCAAACAGCAAATTTCCCAACTTTTGATACAGCATTTCTGTACTTAGGTTTAAGAGCCACCCTCAGGCCTACTAGGTGCTCACAGAAAAACATGTGTGGTCACACACACACACAATAGAAACTGAATCAGCACTTACAGTGAGATGTTTTCCACAGGTAAGTGCAAGGACCTGGTGGGCACAGCTGTGCTCAGGTGCTGGTGAATGCTCTGGTGTATGGAACTAGACCAGTGGGTTGGTGTCTGGTATCTGCCATTTTAATGCCCCTCCAGTGTTTTGTTTATCTCTAAAATGGATGCTGCTGGGCTCAATCACTGGAGAATGGCATAAATCAGACAAAACCAGAACAAATGGGAAATATAACAAAATTGCTGGAACAATACAAAAGGACTCCTTCAGCAGGGCTCAGAGCTTTAATTTATTTCAAGAAAAAGGACTGATTCGTTTGAGCAATAGCCGCTCTGATTCCTTACATGTGCAAATGGCTGACAAAGGCAGGCATCTAGATTTGCAAGTGACAGAAGTAGTTTTGTTATGCAGTATGTGTTGCAGGACTGCAGGCTCAGATGTGTTTTGTAAAAAGAGAAGGTTTCCCCTCATTTTTATTACATAGTTCTTCCACTCTCAAATGTTCTCTTTTTTATTATGTGCTGCATACCTGTGCACCAAGTAAACAGTTCTGATGACTGACCATAAACAGTTTTGGTATCTCTGATCTGTATCTCCCCCTCTGTGGAAGAAATCAATTGTTATTTGCATGAACATTTATGTAGCATACAATTTATTTTCAAAATGATTCCATAACTCCATAATTCACAAGACCGCACCACTTTGGTGCCAGCATTTCTTTTGCATCTTGTTTGTTTGAAAGAAGATTCTTCTGGCATTTTTTGAATTATAAGTTGGCAAACAAGAATTTTTTTTCCTTTTGACTTCAAAGCAAACACAACAATAAAGACTTTACAGGTAGATCCTTGTGGGAAGCCTGCTGACACCTTATTTAGTGTCTGATTTAAAATTATGAGAAGAAGAGTGAACTTGTTCCATGTACTTTGTGCCATTCAAACTCTGACTGCGAGGTGCCGTATCCTATTAGAGCAGTGAAACTGTGGCCCTTGCACAATGCAAGGCAGCTGGGATCTTGAGGCTGGGCTTGTGGTAAGTGTGCCACAGCTGTGCAGCGTGAAGCTGCTGACCCCTGTTCACCCAGGAAGGTCCTGGGGCTTAGATGGAGCAGTGTGCTCAGACCAGAAGATGGCAGGGAGGGCAGAAGCAATGCTGCACTTCATTTTGGGGTAGTTTTTGTGCTGAGTGGGTAGATCTGCACGTGTATTTCCAGCATAAACATTTGAAACAGCAAACTCACAAGGGATGTTTTGGACTCTTAGGTTTTTAAGTCCAAATTCAGCAGCTGTCCATCAGACAAGGTGTAGGGAGTTGATCTTGCCTGGCTGCAAGGAGCTGGACCAGCAGATCTCTTGAGGCTCCTTTTGGCTGTAAACTTACCTAATTTTATTGTTAAAATGAAATTTGGGGTGAGAATAACTGAAAGGGAGATGAGAAATTCTACTAGCTGAGCAATAACAGAAAATGGAAATGCTTCTCATTTTTCCTTTTTCTGTCAGGTGACTGCTTTTAAAATGAGCAGTTACTGTAATATTGTCATCCTTTCCATTATAATTTCCTTTGTGATTTATTGGTGTTGGGTCAAAAGGTGACACAAAAATTGGTGAAAATCGGTGATTTACAGCTGGCTCCACCAGGGACCCAACTTCTCAGCTTCAGAAAATTCAAGAGTGTTTTGTATGACTGGTTACATTTGCAGCTGTGATCGAAGTGCATCAGAGGGCTTGGCAGCACATCCTTGAAGTGATCAGCTTTTGGGCTGTTCTGTGCTATTGTACTAGGTTCTTGCACATTTTTGGTAGAGAAAGTTTTACTGCCCAATTCTGGGCAATTTTGATTGCCAGGTGCAGGTGAAGGCAGTTGAATTGGGTTGGAGGTTGTGGCAGGAGATGCCACAGCTGAAGTGTCAGGATCCTGCCTGTTTGTTGGTGCAGAGGGTCAGAACCTGATTTGAAGGTTGCTATTATGTTGGGCTGAACTTTTCCTGGGGAGTGCCCTTAAACCCTCAAGGTACAGCAGGCACAAGGCACACCAGCATCCAACCTGTCTGGCATGGCTGCTTCACAAGAAAAGGAAAAAACAGCTACTAGAAGGAGGTGTTTCCACCCTCATATGGACACAAGGTCAGTCTGACCTATTATCTATTTCTGTCTGAGATAAACATAACCACTTATTACCAAATGGCAGCATCCACACAGGTGATCAATATGAGGAGTCTGCAGCTTGTTCCTTTTGTGAATGTAATAGTCTCCTCTGTTTTCTTTCCTTTGATATTTTCATCAGAATAATTCGGTCTGACAATGTTTTTAAGTTACTGAGAACAACCAAGGGATAAACAGTTCAGTCACCTTGGCCTCTTTCTTCTCCTAATATTAAAAGAGAGGCTAGCAGTTACTATGATATAGTATTTTACTCATTGACTTTCTTTTGAAGGTTCATAATGTGGAAGCTGTTTTAAAAATCAATTTGCATAAATGCTTTTTAAGAACAAAAATGTTTACTCTTCCTTGACTTATTAATTTTTTCTACATAGCAATTAGATACAAAATCTTGTGTGCTTGTGCAGATTTACACATATATATTCACACACACATGCATATATGTATGCACAAAACTTGTCTTCTCTATCTGGAAACAGTTCAACTGAGAAAAATTATGTGCACACCAAAACAATTGTGATTTTTCAACAAGATCCCAGTGTTTTCTTTGTAAAAAACTAGGATTGGAAAAACATGAGGTTTTCCTGCCAGATTCCATTCATTTTCAGCAGGAACAATCTGCTCCTCTCAGCTGAACGTTTTACAGCAAGAATGGCTGGAACTGAGGAACCAGCTCCTGTTTGGAAATAGTAATTGTTTTTAATGAAAATGCCTGCCTACCATTTGGAGCTAATACCAGAACCACGATTCCACGAGGAGAAAGCATCAGCTGGACAGAAATATACAGTGCAAGAGGGCAAGATGTCATATTATCAGGAAAGCAAAGGAGAAGGTCTTTCTTTTTTCCTGCTTTTTTTCTTTCTCTCTCCTTTTCAATTGGTTTCATCTGTAGTTCCCTAAGAGATACCAGATAATAAAAAGGGCAAGGGCCAAAAATCACCTGGTGGTGACTGGAGTCATGCCAAACCATTGTATGTTTGAAAACAAAACTGATGGTAAAGGAACAGTGTGTTAGACCTCCCTGATAGTTAAGGTTTACTTGGAAAAAATATATAGCCAGCTTGGCAGAAATAATCTGATGTACAAGAAGATGGATGTGATTGAAAGAGTCTGGGAGTTCAGCTTTTTACCATCCTGTCTACTCATTGCAGGAGCCAACATCTTTAGATACAGTACAGTGTTTTAAACAGAGGTAGAGATTCAATGATTTCTTTTCTATCTCTATTTAGAGCCAGGTTTTTCTGCAGTTCTTATGACTGGATACAGATTGGGAAATCACAGAAGCAGAATATGTTTGGCTACATTTAAAGCCAGATGAATATTTACAAGAACAATGACTCTCCAAATCAAAAATCTATGGTTGTGCAAGCCCATTGATGGAAATAATGGCTTTTACATAAGATGCTTTCCTTGTCCATCTCAGCTTTCTACCCTCTAAAGAGATGGGCTCTGGCAAGGTACCTAATGCACTGCATCTCTTCCATATTGTCAGTGGTGTGAGTCACCAGATGTCTATTAAAGACATGTCCCAATTAACAACACAAAATTAAAGCTGACCCTTTCACCCACTCTTGCTGCTCACAAGGTTTTCAGCATTACTGGTTTTGCTGGCTTAAACTTGGCTGTGAAGACCAGGTTTCTCTCTTTTACTCTGATGCAATTTTCCTGCAATTCAGTTTATACCAAATAGTTAACAAGGTCAGAATATTAGCGCAAGAACGGCTTATTTTCTATTACTTATTTAGAAATGGAAGGAGTATATTAGTTAAAAGAATGTGAAGTATATAATTATATCCATGATAATCTGAGAATATTAGAGATGACTGAAAGATTTGAAGGGACAGGTCTTACCTTTTTCAGGTGAGCTGATACAATACAAAATAAGTTATAATAGAAATTATAGCATACAATATTATGTATAAAAATAATATGACAATTATAAAATAATTGCATTAAAATAATGTTATAATAAGTTATCAGAGAAATAAGATATAATTTAAAAAATTACATTTTCAGACAGATAGAACTTGTTGTTTTACCAAATCAGTGAAATGGACTGTCTAGAACTTAGGCTGTGATTCCATCTATTAGGGAAAATATCTGTTTGGATACATCTCAAAGATGCCTAATATAATGATGACACTATCTATTTTCACAGCACATGCAGGATGGCTTTTGATATCAATGACCATAGGGAACAAAGGCAAGCAGAAGTGTGAACTCATTCTCACCCCAATAATTCCACTGTGATAACACAGGTTAATACTGAAAATAATTCAGGTCACTGTGTGAACCTACTGGACCACAGCACGTTCTTTACAGGCATTTCAGTTTATCATGCTGTATTTTAAGAAGTTAAAAAACTGCTCCTTAATTTGTAGCTGCCACAGAAAGCTGTTCCACTGAGAAATTGGAGTTTCACCTACAAATCTTTGAGTTGTCTTCCCATATATGTTTGGGGTGTCCTGGAATAGCAAAAAAGGAAATAAAGGTTGCAGCCAGCTTTGAAAATGCTCAAATTTGATAGCGCAAAGTGTCAGTCTGGTCTTGTGGTGGAACTGTGTGTACTCCTGTGATGTTCCAGAGTAGCCAGCTTGGATGGCTCTAACCCAGGCTTCAGCCTCCTTCTTGAAGTGCTGAATGGCTGCGCGTACTGGAGTATTAGAAATATGTTCTAAATTGTCTAATTTGTTTAGCAGTTGGCTATCTTTTAGCCATTGCAATGAAAAGCTCTTAGCAAAATAGCTGTTAATACCTGTTTTTTTGAAGTTTGCTGCTTGGCAATAAAGCATTAGTGATATTAAAGGGAAAATTCTGAAATTAGATAGATAAACTAATGCCTTGGCAGTGTAGAAACAAGATAGAAATCTTTTCAAGACTCATCTCCTCTTTTTCTGAGTTTACTGGCTACACAGAAGAGAATTGTGGGTGTAAGAGTAGATACCCTGAATTTGTGACTGCTTTTTAAGAGGGACTTACAGAGCAAACTGCATTAAAATGTGGTGCTTATATTTGCTTACAGATCTTATTTGTTGATTTAGGACCCAGATTTTGCAATTTAACCCCAAAGAAAGCTGCTCCCAGAAACCTCTCATTGAACAGGCTGGTGGGCCAGATGTAGTGACTTGGCAGGAAGGGCTCAGATGAAGAGAACAGTGTCTTGGATTGAACTGCTGTCTTGGATTCAGAAGGAAGACTTTTCAGCCTGGATTGCACCTGCAGCCCTGTACATTTGGCAGCTGATGAATTTTTGCTGTAAAACCTAGGTCCTGTGTTCAGATAGGATGTGGCATTATGGAATATACAATTTGGTTCAGATGCTTGAGGTAGATCCCTGACTTTGAGTATCTGAATACCATGACACTGCAATCTTGCAGCTTATCTTGTGGACAAGTAGAAGACAATAATTTTATTTTTGGGTTGGTGAATGCTGTTCTTCTGGAAAGAAATTGCTCTGCTGCTCACACCTGAGTCAGCCATCCAAGGAGGATGAATAAATAAGGTTTTCATACATTATCCTGTATGTTTTGTTAATAAATCCCTGTTTATTAGTTATTTCCTGTTTTGCCCTAGGAAAAGCTGAAAGAATCTATTAAAAGCCTATCCATTGATTTCTAAATGGAAATTAGAAGAGATGATAAACTGTGCAACTGCTTCTTTGAATTGAAGGAATTAGATCTGATGCTGTTTTCTTGTTTGTTGGGCTTGCTGTAAATGGGTATTTCCGCACTGAGTGCTTAGAGATCTGACATTACTGAGCAGGTCCAGATCCATTAATAATAATAACTTTGTGTATGGAACAGGTTTATTATGTTAGATGCAGTAATCTTATGCTTTGAAAGCTTGTAGTAGATTTTGAGGAGAACAATGGTACAAGAATTGCATGGTTTACATATAATTTCCATGGGTATTCTCTGAGTTTTATTTGCTTCTGACACTTTCACACCAGTTTTGGCCAACATATAAGAAAATATCTTTAGGTAATTACTAGTCAGTATTAAAATATGTATTAAGGTATATATTAATATTATGGTATTAATATGTTTTCTATGACTTTATTGGAATTGAAATTTTAATTTCAATTTAAATGCTGCATTTTTCATACTTTGCCATTTTCTTTATTTCTCCTCACTTCTTTTTGATACTTTTTTAAATTTTAAAATACAATTTTAAAATGGAAAAGACAAAATAGAATCAAAACTTTAAAAAAAATTAGAGGTAATTGTGGAACACTGGAGTTCACCCCTTTGGATGGCCTTCAGGCAGAGCCTATTTCACCTCTCTCTATTGATTATATAGGGTCTTAGTGTGGGTACCTGAAGTTAGACTTTTAAGTTAGACAGAGTAAATTCCTCACATACTCTTTCACATTTATGCTGAATTCATTTGTGGATCAAAGTATATGGCCATGGCCCTTAGTTAGACGACTTTAAAAAAGTTTCTGTAGAATAGCAGGCAAAAGAGAGGATATTGTACTTTTAGAAATGTGGTTGTGAAGTCTCAGACATCATGGGAAGGCTAAAATAGAAAATCCTGGACACAGTCTATTATGCTGCCATTAAATTATGAGAACATTTTCTCAGGTTTGAGTTCATATAGATAGTTCTACCTTTTTACATTAGGTATTATGAGCCCAAATGCCCTTCTCTGGGCTGCTTTCACTACTGAATTTGCTGTCTGTGGACTAAATCTGGGTTCATGCTGAGGGTTGGGATGATGAAGTCCTTTGTTTTCCAAATGGCTCTTTGTGGACAGTACAACTGTTTTGCAGATTTGCCCTTTGCATTGTAATTGAGTCTTCTTACTGGCACTGTCTCCATGCTTAGCCACTATGGGTCAACATATGCTTCTGAAGTTTGCTACATAAAAAATTTACACAGCCAAGAAACAATGAACTCAACGTAGACAAGTATTCCCCCACCTTTACTACTATGATATAACAATATGCTTGAACATAACTATAAAATGTTTGGGAGAACACAGAATATAGCACATTATTCAGCTGTTAGGCTGAATGGGAGCATTATCCTCAAATCAGCTGAAAGACCTGAAATGCTCAGCGCTAGCATATAAATGTCCTATGAAAGGGAAAATGTACATGGGTGCTCTTTTCTGGGCATTGCAAGTCAGGCAGCTCTCTTACCCCCAGTAAGAAAATAAATCAACTCTCCTTTAAAGTCTTCGGCCCTGGGCAAGTGCAAAGTAGCATGGTAGGTGAGGGGTTAATGACATGCATGCAGCTGCTAATACTTCTGAGGCAATATGGTCTTCAGGGGTGATTTCCAGGCAGGCTCTGACATGTCACATTTACCATCAAACACAGCTAGGGCCATTGCACATTTTCTTAGGGCTATCAGGAGCTCCTGTTGGCCTTCTTCCTTTTTGACTGCTGTACAGATTTTCATTAACCAGTTAGACACTCTCTATTTCTACATCCAGTTCTGGTGAGTGTCTGTGTACATACTGCTAACTCCAAGTTTCCCTAGCTGACTAGACATGGTTGTTGTTATTTGATGACTTATCAGAGAGTATTGAGACCTACTTCCCCAAGATGAAGTGGGTCAGGAGAAGTAATTGTGAGAGAAGGTGTCAGCGACAAAATATGGAAGGCCAGATAGCATTGGATAGTAAGGGGAACTCAGGAGATATTTGAAAGTTTAAATATATGCCTAAAAAAAATATTTGAAAGTTTTTGAAGTCAATTACAAGGTACAAAGAGATATTGACTGAAGCGTCTCTGTGGAGGAGTGGAAGAGAGCCCCAAACGCATCCCAAGGCCGTGCCTCTGCTGTGGATTGAGGTGGACAGACACACTTGCTACTCCAGCCTGGGGTGCAGCTGGTTTGGATGAAATTCCCAGGAAGGTAGGGGCTTCATTTGCAGGTGCCAGAAGTCTGGCATTCTTCTTTGGCCTGTGTTAACACCTGGGCAGCCTGTACAACTGCAGCCCTTCCGTGAAGAGGAAGGCAGGAAGGTCCTGCAGTCACACCCCGGACTGCAATGCAGATACATCTTCCCTTGTGCCACTGTCTGCTCTATCAGCTCTGCTCTCTGTTACTGTGAGGATAAATCCACAAGCACTCTGACATTCAGTTTGTCTCACAGACCAAGAATTAGAAAAATAAAATGAATTAGAATAAAGGGAAGCAGGGTAATTATACTCATCTTCACAATATTCAATTCAGCTCCATCCAGATCTCTAATTTAAGGTCATCCCAATAATTCAGTGAACAAAATAGAAGTGGATGCCATTAAAAACTGAATATTTACCAGGCTTTAGTGCACACTGAACATAGCTGTTCTTTACCTTGGTAATTTACTTTCTTGTTTGCCAGGCCAAAACCTGAAAAATTCTCCAAATATTACACAAAATATAAATACAATTTAGGTTTGAAAGGCACCAGTGCTAATTTTTATTGATTTTCACTTTTTAAAATTGATTTTATGCTTAATTCTATGGGGACTATTCACACCTATGCAAAGAATTTTCTCAGTAGCTGGATAGTCAGGGATGGATTATGGAACCATAGCCTTCTTGTGAGCCTGAAATTTGTTACACTGTATGAAGGTTAGTCATTGAGGCAGGTGAATGAATGGGAGGTCTCTGTTTAATTTTTAATCTGCACATTACTTTAGCTGCTGTCTTTCATGATATTCTCACCATGGAGGCCAGGGGCTAAGCAGGTAATACAGCAGAGCAGAATTTTTCTACATTAAAATTTCCTACTGTTACCAAATAGGTCCAAGTGCAGCTCCCAGAAGTAAAAGTGATGAATAAGCAAAGCAATGTCATCCAACCTGGAAAACAGAAAGACTAGAAGACATAATCATAAAAATGTTGGAAGTGATGAGTGTCTTGCCTACACTAGAGCTCCTATCAGCAGTAACAACCATGGGAAACTTTTAGGAAAATCTCAGTGATATGGAGCCATTAAAATTGGTTCCTATAGCTCAGGACCAAGGAATGTTTCTGCAGGGCAGTTTAAGACAGGACTGCTTTTTTTCTGGATTATCTACCCTCTGGATAATTCAGATTTTGATTTTTCTTTGATTTGAGTCCATTTATGCATTCATCTACATGAATTCATCTATATATTCACCACAGCATTAATCTATAAAGAGTTTAAAGCTGTTTATTAACTGAGGCAAACCCTTTCTTCCTGCTGTTGTGTCAATGAACTTCCAGTGCTACCTGGCTGTGACATTTAAGGTGGCTCTTTGCCAGCACATGGTTCTGTGGCACAGGCAGGACTCTGGCTCTAACTGAGAGATCTAAATGAGGGAAGGGGAGGCTGAAGGGAAGAGGAAACATAGGTATTAGCAGCATCAAAAATTAGCAAAAAGAGAAACTATGACCTGTTGGTCTATATTGCTGAGGCCTTTTGTTTCAGAACTCTCCCTGTTTCAGGACTTGTTGCAATGTGGAAGTTGAGCCTTTGAAAGCCCTGGCCAAGGAGCCTTCCTGGTGAAAGATGGTGTGTCAAATAAGCAGGACATATGAGGCTGGCTATAGCCCCAGGTGCTGCTGAGCAGGTGATGCCAGCAGGTGTGGGGACTTCTGTCTGTAGCAGGAAGCTCCTTGCTCCTGCAGCTGCAAGTGCTGATCAGAGGTTCCTTGTGCTCAGAGCTGGTCTCCCAGTGCCCTGCCACTAAGCTCTGTGAGGAAAGGTGGGGGGCAACCCATTTAAATGGAGTCACCTGTTGTATATACAGACAATTGGATTTTAGAGGGATGCAGGACCCTGTTTTCTGGCTCAGCTGGCAGTAAATAATCCCCTCAATCCCTGGGAAAAAAAGGCAAAAGTTTTTTTTCTACTGTGGTAAATTCATGGCAATCTGAATCTGAGTGAATGGTGCCTACACATTTCTTCTGAAAAGCAAAACCACACTCCTGTTCCCTTAAATATCAGGGCCAAACACAGGTAAGGAATTGGTTTTTGTGCAATTGGAGGCTGGGGGGAATTCTCTTCCCTATGGGGTATGTCTGTGTATATATTTAACAGAAACAGGGTTAATATTTCTGTTAGCTCCTGAACCTTATGAGTTTGTAGAAAGACCTTAGGACACCTCCTAACAGTCCCTAGATCTGCAACAGTAGATACTGGAAGAGTTTAAATTGTTTGAAACTATAATTTTGGCTACAAAACCACTGAAGTATGTAAGTTATTCCAAACTTTCTGGGATTGGTACTTCCTATTTTCTTTGTTATTAGCATCAGACAAAGATGAAGCAGTGTTAATAAACAACTGAGTGTTCCTTGGGCCATACTTACTGATGAGACACTTGTATTTCTCCCTGTATCTCTTTTACAAGATGCTGAGGCTTTACTCAGTAGTTGCTCTCAATGTGGGTGAAGTTGGCCATATGGCAAGCAGAAAACAGTGCTGGAAGAACTTTCACACATAGCTATTGCAGTGCTTTCCTTGCTAAATAAGGATTTTGTTCCTTAAGTCCAGATTTCACACTCAGATCTCTGGGGTGATGCATTAAACCACAAACAAGGCTGAAGTGTTTGCAGCAGCCTGTTGTAATGCCTAGGAGAAATCCACCTTCTCCTTCTCTTTTGCGCTATGGGGATGTTTTGTTGAAACCTCTGTGGTCCAATTGGAAGCTGGGGGAAGGAAGAACTCCATTAGATTTGCCGTTAAATCCACACCAGGTTCATCAACAACTTTGTTGCCAGTACATTCTCTTAGCATTGTCCCTGAGCGATTTCTCTGAATCCTCCCTCAGCTTTGCCTGCAAAAGTTCATTATGCTACTCTAAGTTTTAGATTAATTTTTCCATTTCTCAGCTCTACAATGTGTTTCTCTAAAGTCCCTGTTTCAGCCAAAGCATCTGTTTGAGTGTGATTGTGTAGACATGTTTGTCTTTGTATGACTTAGCTTGTCATATTTCTTTCAATCTCTCATGGTATCTATCCATCCACGTGTCAAGCTGCAAACCAATATTGATTTCAGGGACCATATGCTTTCCTGATGTCTACAAGCATTTCTCCTGGTAGTACCAATGGGAGTTCTTCCTGTGGAGTCAGGGCTTTCCAGTACTATTGACATTTCTTGTGTTGGCTTATTGACTCTTCTTCACGACAGACAGAAATTTAGGCACAACTCAAAGTAAAACTTGCTTAGTCAAATAACTACTATTTTGTTGTGAATCACAGTTCACCTTTTAGCAATATTTACCTGCAAACTTTGTGAGCAAAACGTTGTACTATGAATATGTCATAATAGTTAATGTAAGTAATATCAGTGTACATTTTTTGGCCTGTCCATATATGGTGCCTGATTTTAACCTGCTGAAGTCAACAGAAAGATGCATGTGTTTTTTAAGAAGTCAGGTTTATTGTTACCTAAACCCTCTAGTTAGAGGAGCAGGGTATTTGAAAGCAGTGCTTCTTCACTACACCCTGGAGCAATTTAGGAAGTCTGTGCTACCTTAATCTGAGTCTGGCTCTCCCTCCATGGCCCCACTAAATATAGGTCTGTCTCAGGCTTTTGGGCAGTCCTCTGACCCTGCTAGCAGGGATGGAGCATATGAGATGATGTATGGACAGTACATTCACCTCTGTGGAGTTCAGGGACTATTCTGTGGGACTGACTCTCCAGAAGTTTTTGAGTTGTTTTTCTAAGAGGCTCAGCCATGTGGGCTTCCTTCATTATTCAGCCATGAATAGGAACTGTCTTGAAGGTCACAAATTAATTAGACTCTCTTATGTAGCACCCTTCTCAATTAAAAAATATATTAGAGTGCCATCTTCCAGTGAGTGCCTTTGTGGTCCTGTCAGAAAAGTCCTCCAGCTACCTCTTTTCCTGTTGGTTTTTTTTTTATTATTTTATTTTTTCACACGAAATGCTGCTGTCTTCATCACTTCTGTAGCACTTGCCTAATTTAAATGTGTTTTTATCCAAAAAATGTGAAGAAATAAAAAAAAAATGTAGATATAGACATTGTCATTAACTGTCTTTTAGAGGCAGTTCTTTCTCTAAGAGATTCTGGATTCTAGGCAAAAAACTACCCCCAGCAAGTGCTGTCTGGAGGATGGCAGGCCATATCACAGAATCATGGAGTATCTCAAATTGGAAGAAGCTGATAAGAATCATATATTTAATAACAAAATACATGTCCAAGCATAGGCACAAGACCCCATTGTAAAACTTGGGAAAGAATTATGCTTCCCTTATCCCAGAAGAGGAAAATGTTGCGGGAAATACGTCGGTTCTAGCCTATCTCTTCAACAAGGCAGAAAAGTCTAGTGCTGAATGGTTGTACCTACCCAGCTCAAGGTCATACCTAGCCCGTGGTCATAGCTCCTGTGGTGGATAAAAAAACTAGGGGCTGGAAATACTGGGATAAATTCACCTTTAGTCATGAAAGTCTGCTCAGTCTCGATTTGGTGGACTCTTGGGGAAAATTCCTCCCAGACTCTTGCAGAAAATTAAGCGGATACTTCTTCATAATGCACAAATGGGCATCTACAGGTGCTAGTCATTAACTTCAGGTGTGCACAGGCCTGTATGCAAAAGAATGTAAAGTAAAATTTTCAAAGAGAAGAAATCCTAAAGTGCTTCTTTCTGGGTTTCATCACCTGGTCAGCATTAAGCTGTTAACTTGTAGTCTTTTGTTTATTGCATTTATATCCTTCTTGTTTCGGTGGTGGGCAAGTACTCTAGATCTCATATAACATTATTATATTATTGTATAATGAGAAACATGTGCAGCCTTCTTAGTTTATTTTAAAACATCTCTCAGGTTTACTCATTGTATCTGGGGTGATGAAATGAAGCTAGGATGAAACAAAGTCTCTCTAAAAGGTAACACAATTCCTGGTTACTTCTGAGTGAAATATGATGAAAATACTGTCCTGCTTTTGCTTATCTTTGCTCTCGGTTTAGTTTCTTTATCTGGTTAAAGAAAGAGAGCGCTGGTGGCAGAGGAGGAGGATGGGGTGGGTTTGGGAGATGGGGGGCAGGGAGCAGACCTACTGAATAACATGCTCAAGAGCTCTCCTGCACAATGAGATTAGCACGATGTGATCATTTTGGTGCCAAGGTGCTAACACAATAATACAAGCGAGTTTGCCAACTTTTCAAATTGAATGTATTTGATTATTTGCTTTTAATTAGTGTGAGTTTTGGAGTATGTACAGGATTGTTAGAGATACATGAAAAGCCTCCTATGGCAGGAGAGTGTATTCTCAGTAAAGATGGTACAGCATTGTTCTTTTTTAGTTGTGGAGAATGAGATTTAACAGCTATGTTAAATGTTTTAGCCCATTTCTATTGTGCCTCTGTTTCAACCTATTGGCAAGACCAAGTGATGGGAGAAAATAAACCTTTCATTTGATCTGAAAGTTGAGCGCTTTGCTATAAGATGAATTTCTACCCTCACTCCAGAATACTGAAAATATCACTGTTTTATTTACAGGAGGCTCCGATATTTCCCCTCCTTAACAAGATCTTGAGTAAATTCATGCTGTCATTATTTTCCCATGCAGTGCTGTCCTTTATGTTCATTTATCTTGAATGTTGTTGTCAAGGTTGTAGGTATTTAAAAATCCTTTTAAGTGGCATTTAAAAGAGAGATTGCAGCTCTGGAGGAAATGTAAGAAGACAAAATATTTGTTTTGACCTCTTTCTCTTTTGTTTTGAAGAAGGAATGCAGAGCAAAAGTGTCTCAGGGATTGTTTGGCTGATTTAGCACTGGCTCACTTCATGACTTGCCAGTCACTGGGAGTAACTCACCTCACTGGATCAGGAGATGTCTCAGCAAAAGGCAAAGTAACTCCTTGTTTGGCACAGATTGTAGGTCAATGTCCGTTTCTCAGTTTTCAGCATTACCTTCCTTAACTGAGTTCAGAATCCTGAGCTTCCAACATCCAAAGAACAGCAATAAGAGAGACTCAACACATTCTGTGTGTTCTTCTACCTATACTGTTCTTCAGACAATTATACACAGTTATATATGCACACACATATATATATTTTAAATACTCTCCCCTTAAACAATAGAGAAAAACAAATGGTTGACAATAACAATGGCAGCAGCTCTCCAACAAAAGCATGCAATTATTACAATTACACTATCCTTGATTAGGCTCCCATGCATTGCATTTCAATGTAATTGATGTTGTAGGTTGACACATTGGACACCAAATATTCTCGCCTGTCCCTTCACTCTTTTGTTTCAGAGCCTGATTTGCATTTTCTATGCTTTTAGTAATGAAGACTTAGCACTTTTCCTCCATTAGAAAAAAAAAGAGAGACACAATAATCTGCAACTCGGCACTTGTTTAAGGATTCTGACCCTCAAAAATACCACTTTGCTTCACACATTAGCTGCTTACAAAGAAGGAAGCTAATGTATCATCTAATTGGGCAAACCACTGCATCTGATTTCTCTCAATCAGACTATTAGCTTCGTAATTACCCATCTGCCTCATGTGGAAAAACGGCAAGGCGAACACCCAGCTAATAACATTCTCAAGAGCTCTCTACCACAATGAGATGAGCATGATGTTGTGGGATATAGTCCCTAACCATTTAAATGCCAAGGTGGTCTCACAATACAGTGGGAGTCTGCCAACCTTCACAGTCTGAATGTGCTTAATTATTTGTCTTTAATTAGTCTGAGTTTTGGGGTCTGTTCAGGATGGGTGATGAAAAATGAACGTCAGGAAATAAAGCCTCTCGAGCTCCCTGGCAGTCTGTTTTGCATTCTCTTGTCTGCTAAAATAGTGGTATGGATAGTAGGATTTATCTCCTGACCAATCCAAGTTTCCCTCTCACTTTACTTTTTATGGATTAGGAAAAGTTTTCTGGGTACCTAAGCTAGGGAACTTTTTCAGCATTCGGATGGAGAATGCTCAAACAAACTTCAGCCTTAAATGTTTTATTTCCTGCAGTTTTACACTCTTGATCTTTGTAGAGTCAAACTGCGCTAATTTAAGTGAGGAGATGATCAAATCTCACTTCAGCAGAGAGAGAGATGCCATTCTCTACTTCCAGTCCTGATTCTGCCCCTCCTGGGTGGTTCACAGTATCTCTGAGCATGTCTCCCACTCGGTCAACTTGCAGATTGCAAAAGGCAGGAATGCCCTTGCTACCTGACTCCAAGGTTGAAACCATATGGTCAAGTCGCAGGTGATTCTCTGAGAAGGGCCCTTGGCTCTGTTTTCACTCCCACATGTGGTTTAGTAAAGCCCACATCTGGTTGCTGGTAGAGTGCAGAGCAAGATACATCTGCCTAATCTGTGTTCTTTTCATTGATTTGGAAGCTCAGTGGAGATTCATTAAGGAGAAATCAAATATTGATCCATATCGACTAATTACAAATAATTGAGTTTCCTTCACGTGTCCTACCAAAAAGCATGCAGCATTCCTCATTTCATTGTGATTTATTCTTTTGTCCTTGTACCTAGAATACTGGTTATGGGCTTGATCATACAAGTGCTGGTGATCCCAGCAAGGGAATTAAGAACTCTTACAGACAATCTTACAGGAAAGGGAAAAAACTCACAAGTTAAATAATGCTTAAAATTTCTTATAAGAAAACTGCAACAAGCACCAAATTATTTTGTGTATTGATATATTTCCATTCAGAAACATTCATGCTTTGACCTTTCCAGAAGCCAGTATCCAAAATGCTGCCACAACTAGTGATATAATAATATATAATGGTATGTGAAGTATAAATGCAACTATTCATTAGTAACTCGATATTCCAACAACCCTCTCTGCCTTTCTAGCGGCAGGACTAGCAAGATGTGTACACAGCAAATGGAAACAACCAGATGGTCTTGCAGTTATGACCCTCACTCTCTTCTCTCCCATTGTTTACTGTTATCATTCATTGTACTTCGTCCAAACCCCTTTACAGGTCTGCCAGCATGGATTGCTGGATGGAGGCCCTAAACTGCAAACTCTTCACATGCCTATTTCTGATGCTGCATAAACACAGCTTGGGCCATCACAGA
Organism: Thryothorus ludovicianus; assembly: GCA_013397245.1. Taxonomy (NCBI): domain Eukaryota; kingdom Metazoa; phylum Chordata; class Aves; order Passeriformes; family Certhiidae; genus Thryothorus; species Thryothorus ludovicianus. Next base: position 268,908 of record VZTB01005220.1, read on the forward strand.
TGATCTGGAAACTTGATCCTACAATGCTTTGTCCAGGTAGTAGTTTTTTGTCGCATGAATCAAAGTATTTATTGCTATGGTTGGGTCACGTGAATAACTTTGTTGACATAGGAAATTATTACATGCAATTTTGGTCCAAGGCTTCTCAGCAGTGTAGGCACCATTGAATATGAGTACCCATACTGTGACAGCCAGGAGAGGCAACCCTTGCCCCCAGAGGGAAAGAGGCATGAGAAATGGCCATGGCAGGGTTGATTCCAGCAATTCACAATAGATTTGGGAGAAGTGGTGACTCTTCCTGAGGGGAGAACCCTCTTCCTCTTCTCGGCAGTGGAAAATGCCCTGTGCACTGAGATGTTTCTCTTGGAGACAGAAAAAACTGGTCTGGCTTTCTGGACAATTGAAGTAGTGAAGTCCTTGTTTGTCTGTTTTGCTGACCCTGGAAGTTTGCTGCCACGGACAATTGCTTGCATTGCCTTTACACAAACAGCTCTGGTAATTTCCCAAGGTCCTGTGTTTTTTTGCTGCTTGGTAATTGTGTCATATTAAATAATACTTTTCTGTTGAAAGATACATAGCATTTTAGTCTCCCAAAACCTTCACCAGATACCATTAAGGGGTTCCCAACTGCATCTCTGTGAAATAGTGTCCCTGTTTTATTGACTGCAAAACTGATAGGAAGCCTTGGGAAATGCTGTGTAGTTGTGTAGTTCTGTGAACAGCCTGAGTATTTACCTGTTCATCAGAATGAGTACAGGGCATTAAATAACTTCAGCTCTCTTTATGCATGCTGCCCTCACCCAGGTGGCATTCTGATCTTACTTGCCTGAGTAAAGGACTCTGAGATTGCTACTTCAAATGCCTGTGCTCTGTGTGTTTTACCTTCACCTTCTCCCCAGTAAACTCTTTGGGGAAAAGATGTGCAATCTTTGGTAAGACACATCATTTTAGTTGAAGTGTTGACTCACTGGTGGCCTCAGATTAAACTGGTATGCCTGAAGTGTTGGTGCCCAACCAGCTGCCCTCCCCTATGCTTCCTTCTCCTACAACTGCTGGCTCCAGAGGGGATGGTCCAGCAGCTCTTGAATTGCTGCTATTTATCCTCTGGAATACTGCAGCAAATTCACATTTGCTCCAGTTTTCTTTCGTATATTTGCCTGTAAAATGCAGCAGTTCAAGAGCTGACTTTTTTCTGCTCTGAGGTTATTATTCTCAGCCAGAGGCTGGCTAATCCCAGGATAAAGGTGCCAGGCACATGTCCTAGGGCAGGATCCACTGCACCATCCCTGCTGAAGATGTCAGCAAGTGCAGTTCTTGCTGACTTGCTCTGTTTGTTGTGGTGTGGTTGTGTTAAGCCCATACCTGTGACAATGGTGCACAGAACTGTTGCTTGGAAAGATTCAAGACTCAGTTTAGGATGACATTAAAGATGGCAAAACCATCTTGTTGGACCAAAAAAATGTTTCTTCTGAGTCACTCTCCAGAAGTTGATGCTGAATATGACTCCTCTTTTCAAATATGCATGCACATTAACTAGCACTAATTCAGAGGGAAAGCTGATGATAGGAACTGTCTTGAGTGTCTTGAACTGCATGGATGGCCTGTGTTGTGGCTGTTGTGAGGGGAGAATCGCTGATGAGGTAGAAGAGAAAATATTTTAGAGACTTTAAAAGGATGACTGAGAGACCCTAGGAACAGATTCTTTTCTTCTTAAGCAGGAATATGCTTAGGTTTTTCAGAAAAATACTCTAAGTTAAATTTTCAGTTTAGATATTTTTCTTGGACATACGTTTGCTATCAGGAGGAGTTCCTTGCTAAAGTATGATTGATTCCTTCCAATCTAGACATTCTTTGCATTCCTAAGCAATGACTTAATTTTCACTTAAAAACAGGTGACTTTTTTTCTCTTGCTTTCTTGTGTCCAGGAAATGAATTTTGCTCTCCTTTTTATCAATGAATGAGGAATGGGCTGGCATTTATAATTGTTTCTTAGCAAGGCATGGCAGCAGTTCATCTTGTCTTCTGGCTCTGAACTGCCCTATTAGTTTCATCCTCCGCTGGACATCAATATTTCAGCTAGGTATGACCTATTCCCTAAATATTTGCGAAGTTACAGCACTGGTAGGTTGGTTCAGTTCCCTGTTTGACCATGGTGTTTCAGTGCTGCCTTGAGGTCCCCACTGAACTCTTGGTGCTTAATAGTGCTTGTACTTTCTTGGGATATTACATGTTTCATGTAGTTGTGAGATTTTCAGATGCTGAGGTAAAAAGGACCTTTGATATGCCTGGGACAGGTGAAAATGGGCTCTAGTCAGAGCACATACGTACAGCACATAATCCGAAGGGGATTCTATTATGGTGGGTATGTTCCTGGAATCCCTTGTCTTTGCTGCTTTCTGTGAGTTTCTGCAGGATTTGAGCTCATTTTGTAACTCTGGACCATTGCTCTAGTCCACCTTAGAAGACCAAACACCCTTATTGGCCCCAAATTTTCAGGAAACAACAAATCAGCAGATCTGGTGATGTTCTTAATTAATTAATTAAACTCACAAGTGCAATAAGGATTTCAGTGAAATTAAAGTCTTTTTCATTTTACAACAAAGCTGGCAGGGCAGCACATATGAATCAATTTATTCATAATTCTGGGAAGTAATTCTGGAAGTCTTCCTTTAATTATTTTTTTTTTTTTGTTCATTCGAAGCTGTTGGTTAAATTGGCTGAAATTCAGAGTAGACAAAGGAACCAGAAGGGTGTGTTTTGACTTTAGGCAGAGCAATCCAGGTGCTCTTCCCAGGGAGAGATTAGCAGCTCTCTTGCTGAGATATTCTGGTGCACAGCCAGTACTGCATGTATCCACCTCTGGAGTAGAGAGAAAGTGAATTTAGGAGAGGAGGCCAGGACAAGCCTCTGTTCTTTCAGTTGAGCTGTAATGCCAGACACTATTTCTATGTGGTGCCTTCTCGAATTCAAGAAACTTTATAAAAAAAATTTCCCAAACCTTTGCTGATATTTGAACCCTAATAAGGGTATTAGAAATATCAGGCTAAAACAACAGAAAAACTCTTCTATTCATAATTTAAAAAAGCTTCTTCCTCCCATGGTTTATTTTTTCTAAAAACTGCTAATACCTAGCCAATTTTGTCTGAATATGCAGGATCCAGTTTATTCCACTGAGTTTGTGTTTGGTGCCAGGCTACAAGGTCACTTCACAAAAATAGGGCACTGTCTCTATCATAACCTAGACCTATTTGCAATTCACCCCTTTCACCTTGGCTGCAAAGCTGTTTGTTCTTGTCAGGACATAAGCTGAATATTTATAATAATAAGCCTTTATTGAACGGTGGTGTCCAAACTCGTGGTATTACTTGCAGCAACACTTGGGGTAATGAAGAGTTCAGTATTATCAGTCACAGACTTGGTTTTGATAGCAGTGTACTGACTTGTGCTATGTGGAGAGACTAATGTTTCTGGACTGAAAAGGACTTCATAAACAGCAGTTTTGCTTAGGGCATCAGCTGTCAATCATTTTCTGTGAGAGCTTCCAAATGAGGTTAGTGTGCTGGACAGGCATGTTGTCTGTTGTTTAATCAAGTCCTTGATGCAATCTTCATGGTCCTTCTAGATTTCTGGAGGAGACTCTGGACAGGGATCTAAAAAAATTGTCAAGAAGTGCATCTGGAATGACAAAGGATGATAGAAAACTCCAGTCAGATGACATCCTCAGAGAGGTTAGCAAGCTTGACTTGGTGACAGATGAACTGGAGGGTGATGTCTGATTTCAAAGAGAATGACTTTTACATTTTTTGTCTGACAAAGTGAAGCTGAGTGGACTGGAATGTATGAAAGATAATATTGATAAAGTTATTTTAATATGTAATGAAGTTTCCCATTCCATTAAGTAATAATTCAAAGTTTACACTGGAAATGGGCTGCTATTCAAACTACACTGCTGGGTCATTAATTAAAGTGTGAATGACTTCTAATGGGAGCTAAATTAAAGAGACCTATGTATACCCATATTACAGTGGCAGCTACTCCCTTCTTTGGCCATGAAGATAATTGATAGTTTTATGATACAATCCCATGTTTTGTACCAGCTTGCTCAAGCTTCTCTGTCTCCTTGTGAGGGGAAAGCCTTTCTGTAGCACTCTCTTTTTTACCAATAGATGAGGTAGCTGCTGTTGCATTGAGGACCAAGGAAGCACACAAGAAATGTGCCAGCTGGGTCTTGTGAAGAGGTAAAAATTCCAGCAGGAAAATTCCTTTTTCACTCTGCTAAATAAAACAGGCTGAAGTTGTATTTCTTCATCTCCTTCTGCTCTGGTGCAAGTTCTTGATAGGATTTTATTTGGTTGCATAGCAAAAGTGGCCTTTTGATCTTCATGCAGGCTCCAGGATCTTGAATAGTAGGAATCAGTTTTTAAAATTAATTCTTTAACATGAGGCTACTACTTTAAATCAGAAAGGACTATTTATTGGGAAAGGAAAATGCATTTGGTCCCACCTGGCCAACAACATGGAGTTGCTGCATGCCTGGTGCAAGGGGAGCAGCCAGGAGCAGTAACCCTTGCAGTGGCTGCATAGTGGCTGGCTCCTGGGAATTGGAGGGTCTCTGCCCATTTTCAGTGGACAGGTGTCATTTCCACACAGTCAAAAAAACCATCCTCCGAAGCAGGCACTAATTGGCCCCCTTGTTGGCAATCTCAGCAGAGATGCCAGAGAGAATGGGCATGAAATCCCACTCAAACCCGTTGTGGTTTTCTCCTCAGGTCAAGGTTGAGGTGCTTTGGCAGACAAGTGTGAGGAAAGCTGACACTGCTGCTGTCAGTCTCCAGGTCTGTCAAGCTGCCACCTTTCCTAAGCACTGGAACACAGGGGTTTGGGCTTTTAAGATGTGTTTTTATTACTGTGTTAAACTTTGTGCTTTTGGAAGTGTTGTCCTTTGGGGGGGTTGTCAACGCCAATGAACAAGGGATATTTCTAACGTGCTCCTAAGGCAATACATACAGCAATTTATTGCTCACCTAAAGCCTGCCTTCCCTGACATTCCAAACACACACCATCACAGCCTGCCACCATCTTTTACACAGAGTAAGAGAGACCCCACTCCTTTATAAGCAGTCTGTGTGACCCAGAATAGTTCAGGCCAATAAGTTACACTTATTTAATAGATGCTACATAAGGCCCGAGAATTTATCTTCTAAATAGAACTTTCATCAAATACATTACTTTAGTATCAAATAGATTGAGTGTAGAAGCTTTTTAAGGCAGTATAATGATTTTAGGGAATGTAATTCAAGATACTTGATAATATACAGTGTATAAGGACACTTATGTAAAAAAGATTCACTGATTCTTTAATACACACAAATGATTTGTGAGGCACGTAGACATTTAAAACTTCTCCAAAAGATTGCTTTGCACTGTACAAAGGCTTTGGTTTGTTTCTGCATTTAAACACACACACTAACCAGGGAGCCTGTGGGGACAAGATGCAGAGCAGTCAGTCAGCAAGACCTCTGACACCAGCTTTTGCAGGGCTTGGATTCATCCCTGCAAGTTATTTCTTAGAAAAGACAAACAATCCATTAAAATTGTAAGCATCTTGACTACTTTTCTGTTTTCTGAAACCTTCTTAGAGAGGCTTATAGTCACTACTAATGCTGTTTTAGCACGAATTTCTGGCCCAGACCCTGAGGGCTCTTTACTTGCTATTGGATTTTTTTTTTTTTAATATTTCTTTTTCACTAATGCCTTGCAAAACCACAGAGGGTATTAGCCCATCTGAGTGCAGGTAATGTTGCAGAGGGAACCATTTTTAGTGCCATTTTCCTCCTTAATATTCTTTAAAGCTTTTCTGCTGCAACTAGCTGAAATAAGCACTTTGCTCTAGAATTTGTGCCAGAAAACAGGTTTCCCCAAACTTAGTGCTCCCCTTACAAGAGCTGTACATTATCTATAGCAAATGTTTTCCTGCAGATTTTGATCACATGTTTTTTATGCTTCTAATCCAAGGGAACAAGTGAGATGGAAGGCCTGCCTAAAGAGGTGCTGCATATGCTCAGATTTTGGTGCTTACAGGTCTGCTGTGGCTTCTCCCACTGCAGCATTAGCAATACAAATGAAATAAGCATCAAAGCTGCAGAAAGCTGCTTATGAGCTGCACCTGTGCAGGCCTGAATTCAGGGCAGCAGTGGAAACAAACCTAGTGCACAGACTTGCTTTTCTTAACAACTTTTCTTTCCGTTTCCTTTCACCTGGCTCCTCCAGCAGCCAAATCACTCTTTGTGATGCTGGGAATCTGCTGAGGCTCCAGCAGAGAAATTCTGGATTATAGCTGAATGTGGACAGAAGGACAAATCCCTTGACTTGGAGAGAGGGAAAAATCTTTAAGGAGAAGTAGCTGCTACTGTGTCTGCTCCAAGGGGCACAATTCACAAGGAAGTTAAGAAGCTCTGAGTTCAGGGAAGAGTGGCAGAAAGAATTACCTGAATGGAAATCTGGTTTGGAATGAGGGAGAAAAGGAATTTAATGAATTTTATTCACAAAAGAGAAGGTCAAACAGAGATTAATATATCTACTGAGAAAAAAAATACAAGTACTGATAACAGCAAGAAGTAAAAGAGTCCAGGGTGGGAAGGTGAGGCTTGACTCATTCAAACTAGATATAAGGCATATTTCTATCACTAGGATTAACTGTTGAAACAACTCAAGGGCTGAAGTAGTTTCTCTGTCACTGGAAAATATTGCTGTGTTCTGCTGTAAGATGTGCTGCAGTTTTAAACATGTCTTTTGGGTTCAAAATGGGAGATAACAGAGATTCAGTCAGTATGGAAAAGGTGAAAATATTAACATTGATTCTTGTTTACTGTTTATGCAGTTTATCAAGCCTCATTTGCAGAGATTTTTTCTTTCTAAATTACTGGTAGAAGCAAAAATTTCCTTTTGTCATATCTTTATATTTTTTTTTGTTCTGTGACATATACAGAACTTATACTAATCTGGGAAAACAATTTTTTGAAAAAGAATTAGTAAAGAGCTTACCTGTTTTAGTGTCAAACAGTTTTAAGGCACCCAAACCGGAGAGAAGATTCTATTCCAAGTGGTTTGAGTAGCAATTGGCTCAATCTCTTTACAGTGAAATGCAAAACCCAACAAGTATAATTGTGCATTTGTGTGTATATGCACTGTAAATATTGACAGGTTAGAGAAAATACCAATACAATTCTGAAATTAAGCTCTTCCCAATTTTATTAAAAATTAAATTGTGATTTTTTTTTTTTTTGTGATATGAGACTTTCACCAACATCCAATTTTCTCCTGTTTGTATCAGGATGGGTATATTTGTTGGAATACCTATGTAACAGTCTAATTTGGAATAATTGTAAGTGGGACTCTTCTCTTGCATTTGGAAAAATGTGATCTGCATTCTTGCTTAGGTTTGTCAATTTTTAAATCAAATAAACATCAATTTTGATGTTTATTTTTGATTTTTTAAATCAAATAAACATCAAATGAAAAGATGAAAAGCCAGAGGATACAAGACAGAGGCTGAAAACTATGATTGTAAGGCTGTAGCCAGGTAAATTGAAATAAAGGCCAATTAGGCAGCCCCAGGGGAAGGGTTTAAGGGAATTGTTATGATCCTGCTTGGTCAGAAGATAAGCAACGATGGTTCAAGTGCTCCAGGGTGTGATCCATTAAATGAATGCTCTTGTAGTGGTTTAACTGCCAGTACACATCCTCAAAACAGTATTTCCTCTGAAATTTATCCTTTAAGTATTTATGTGATTTACAGAGGGGTTCGTACATTTTTTGTGCAAAGTCTTTCTCTGTTCTTTTCCTTGGGCTCAGATATATAATCAATTTGCCAAATATTAGATGTGCTGTGGTCATCACCTTCACTTTGGTTTTAGTTGATGTGTTTTTACTTTATTTCCCATGGCAGAGGCACCAATCTGATCAGGTCCCATGGAGTGGCAATACTAAGGATCGTTTACTCCTGTAATACAGCAGAGTGGTACATTGCAAAATAATCTGTATTTTGGTCAGAAGCATCCAAGGATGTTGTCTCAAAGGTCAGTGGAAGGGATTTAAATGTAGGTCTGACTGACAGTTACTTGTACTGTGAAACTGCATGAGTAGAGCTCTGTATTAGCTCTATAAAACAAATAATTCAGGTTAAAAAAAAACAAAGCAAAGGTTTTACTAGTGATCAGTAAGAATTTAAATAAAATTAAATTTCTATTGATTTAAACAGATTTAAACATAGAAATGATATGAATTACATAAGGAAGTATAATAGGAATTACACAGCTGCATTAATTTTATGTACTGGTAAATGTACAAAATATAATTTTATTATACAGTGCTGCTGGGTATAGCACCATGAACAAACTCTCTTCTGCTGCAATGCTTAAAAGACTGTGCCAGTCTATGTATATTTTGAATTTGTTTGCCTTTAATTGTCACCTCATTCTCTCTTGTCATTCACCTCCCCTCATGTATGTTTTGGCCCTGCTTTTGGATCTGGTTTGTGTGTGGATTGTAGATTGTCTGATCTAAGAGGCCTTCCACTTAGGAACTGTGGGTGTAGTGGCTCAGACAGTGGAGTACCACAGCAAAAATGCTTCACCAGGAGGGCAGTGAGGTGCTGCAACAGCTTGTCCAGAGATGTTGTGGCTGCCCCATCCCTGGAACATATTCAAGGCCAGGCTGGGCTGGGCTAGGAATAACCTGGTCTAGTGGGAGGTGTCCCTGACTATGGCAGGGGAATTGGAACCAATTGGACCAATTGGTGATCCTAAGATCTCTTCCAACTCAAAACATTCTCTAGTTTTATGACTAATTATATAGGTTTTTTGGAGCCCGAGGAACTGCTGAGGGAGCTCTGCCCAGGGACAAAGGTTTGTAGGATTGACTTGCTAATATCCAACAGAATCCACAGCATTTGGGAAGGAGGAGCAGATATATGGCAAGCATTGCCCAGAGCATACAGTGCTGGCTGGAAAGGTCAAGGTGGGGAAAGGTAAGCGAGCAGGGCGTCTTGCTAATCTCATGACTTTAGCAATCCCACATGGGGAAGCAAACGGCTTTCCTTGAGATAGAGGGTGGATTTGGAAAGAGATGTAGCAGAGAATAAGAGAAGATTTAATTCTCTGTGCTTCTAACACTATACAGCTGAAATCAGTGGAATATTTACCTCTAGTGCCCACCGGACATTATGGATCTGGTCCCAGGGAAGGAGTGCTGCTCAACATTCCTCCCTCCATGGCTCCTGACAGATAGTCTGAGCTCCTGCTCACTGAGATCACATAGGATCATTCCTTTAGATTCCTTTATATCTTTAGGTAGCAAAAGGGCCACAGAGGTAGCTTTCAATGGGGAAACATAACTGAACTGCTGCAAAACTCTGAATTAAGTTGGAAGCTTGGAACTTTTCCTCATTTAAGGAGAAAGAACAGGGCAGGGAATGAGCAAAATCACTGGCCTAAATATTGAGAGAGAGAACTTCTGAAGCAAGGGAAAATCACAAGATAAAAATATCCTTACATTTACAGCACAGGGTGGGGCAAGAAAATAAAGGTGGAGGAAGTTTCTAGATAAAACACCCTTTAAAAGTACTCCAATTTTTGATGTGATAAACATCATTCAAAGCAAACAGAACAGCTGCAAAATATGATAAAAATCACTTGAAAGTTCATTGATTTTGCAGTAAAACTGTAAGTACTTCACTTTATAATAATTGTCCCTCTCATGCTTTCAAATCTTGTACTTGAGCTACAAGAGTATTCAGGTCAGGGCTGTATTCAGAAAATAGGCACAAAAAGACAATGAAGCTCAACTAGAGAGATACTTTAATCATGAGCTAATTTACAAACCAAAGCAAAACAAAATCATTTTTGTCTAAGATTATTAGAAGATGCTAATTTGCTGCCTAAAATTATCTTTTTCTGTAACCTAAAAAAAAAAAAAATTAAAACTCAACTCTTATCTTCCTAATTAAATTTCGTGACTTGGCTTACATGGTTGGTTAGACTTTTTTTTTCTTGTCAAAGGACAATATGCATGTGTTATTCAAATATGAGCTCCTCTCTAGTATAAACTCATATAAACACTGTCCTGATGGTGCTAAACTAATGATAGTGCTTTTTCTAATAATTTTCTCTTGGCTTGTAGCTATATTTAAAATAAGTGAGCAGCTTTTATGTAAGAGAGACACGTGTGAAAATGGAGCTCTGCTAAGTGTATGCAGCCTTGTAAAATATGTAAGAGACTTAAAAACACCCAACACAAAAGCAACAAACACACCCACCACACCCAGCTGCCCTCCTCCCCCAAACGTAGCAATTTAAAGCAATGTAGGGTAGCAGGAACATTTTTGTGATCATATGATAAGGACACAACATCAGAGCTAGGCAAGGTAAGAATAGAAAGTATTCATTTTAATTAAAAAAGTGAATATATCCTTTGTTACCTGTAATAATTTTTATTTTCTGGAAGCATTTATATGAGCATTTTTTCTTTTCTAATTTTTTTTTAGAAACATGATGGTGATTCTGTGTATGTACACACAAAATATGTACACACAGTTGCTTGCAAATTTTTTAGAGAAATAAATGTAAGAATTTTTATGTAGATTTGTAATGTAAACAATTTATATTTTCTTCAGATATGATTGCAGAGCCATCTTAAAGGCTCTCTAGGGCCTTCAGGCACATTTTGTAGCTAATTAGTAATCTGTCTAATAAATAAGTGCATGGCTCAAGAGTCTACTCATTTACCTGGGTTAGACACAGGCTTAATAACTTTCCCGAATTTGGTCTTGTGGGGCTGGATATCATCCAGTCTGGGACAGTAATGACATCCCCCACTCTAGGAGACCCTTATGCACTGTGACCAATGGGATACGGAAAGTTAGGGGGCTACCTGGATGTGCTGTGTACAGGAAGAAATATTCTGCATGAACTCTCAGCCAGATCTGTGCCACTTCACCCCTCCCAGTTTGTGAGCACCTGAGAGTGCTGGCAGGCAGAGGAGAGGATGGGTGAAATGACTGCCAGAAGCGATTTGGTTTCTGAGTGCTTTCAAGTTTTTTTAAATCACAAAGCCTAAGAGCCACGTGGGGTTTTTTTATGATTTAAATGCTTGATGGTGTTCATTTCTGTCCTAAGCATGTAGCTATACAAAGCTACAATATACACTTCAAGCCTTTCATATTAGTAAAGTTCAAACATTAATAATACAGCCCTTCATTTCAAAAGACTGTGCTTGCACAAAGGCAAATGTCACCAAAGGTACCAGCCCATTATTTTTATTTTTTTTTTTT